>NQII01005298.1:149175-160190 GCA_002778355.1 Clitarchus hookeri
GTCAATTTTATAACCACACTTCCAATACAATTAAAAATCGAACACATGTGATCGAGCGACACTCCGTCACTAGTTTTCTGATAAATCACTTTTGTACACTTCCAGCTCCTTCTGGGTATGGCCTAGAAAAATTCCTTGGTTCTGCTTTTCCCATGGCGATTACTTTCATATTTGCATCGTACTTTTGGGTCTCGGACAAATACTTCCATTTATTCTATGATGTATTATGGTTTGGAACATAAACTCGTGGCCCCGATTAGCACTTCGAGGGTCTCGAGAATAGGCGGAAGAAATTGCAAAGATCCAGTTGTATAAGTTTTTCTTGATCTTACATGCTTTTTTGTCTCCGCTTTTTGTTTCACTTGAGTCTTCCTATTCGTCTTTGCACCCTGCCAATCTTCATCTTGGCCTTCATCTCAGTGTAAATGCCTCATGCTGCTATTTTATCTCCGAGTCTGGTCCCTAGTGAACTATGTATATCGTTGGCCCTTTGCACGAGTATCTTGTCTGCTGGTGCCATGTTTTTAGATTATTGTTCAGGAAATAAGCGACATTTTGTTCCTTGGAAGCCTTGTCCAGTTGATTGATGCCTGCGTGACCATGTGCCTGCCTCTTAACTACCTTTGTTTCCTGCCTGCAAAACTTTTATCTAGGAATGTGCAGCTCGAATGGCAGATTGTCAATCGGCATAGTGACGATCCAGTTTCCAGTTGTGGTCTTATATCTTCGAGACATTGTGGTGAACTGAACTAAGAATATATAAATAGGCCTCTTTAATACATTTTAGTTTGAGTTTCATGGATATCATCAAGCAGTTGTTTGTCTCCATCTACAAGTTAGTAAAGAAGATGCCAAAATCTCATGTTAATCTCGTCCCTGCGAGCTCTTGCCTCAAACCGTGAGATGTATAATTGTGTGAACATTAAATTGCAGAAGGATGGGCATAATGTTGAGTTTGCTCGAAGAACTGAATGGCCTTCGGTTCGACAATGTGTACCTGTACTAGAAATGGCTCTATCTACCAGAATACTAGTGTCTTGCATGTGTACTTAAGGCTGTGGATGCACCATATATTCACTACCTAGATTTCCTACCTCGCCAAGAAAATGAACGTTCAAAAACAGAGGAAGGACATATTGGAAAATGGACATTTAAAAACAAAGCAGCGATATATTGGATCTCTGTGGCGAACGCCTGGACAGGATTTAAAATCGTTTGTTAGAGAGAGTAATAACCACAATTTTTATTCAGTGTGATGTCCGACATTGCTAGCGAATTGCATCGTGCGATACAGTCTGTTCGTTCAAAGTATTTGTTAGCCAAGAAAGCCAGACTTTCGGGTGACATTGTAAGTGAGGAAATATTAAAGCCCATTATATATTATATGTATACTGTATGTGTATATATCGCCATTGTGTCACAAAGTCATTGCAGATTATGTACATAACAAATATATTAGTTAATTCACAACTTCATGTAACATCATGATATAACATCAAAGAACCTTGAAGCCTGTGAATGTCAGAGTCTGAAAATACATATTTCATCTTCAGAATATAATGTGTATTCGTCTGCACCATGCTAATGCAGGGATGGGGAGATATGCGTTTCCCCTCTTTCCTCCCTTTTACAAAACTATGTATGTGTATTTATATGACTATTTGTCCATTATATTTAATATGTAAAATCTGAGAAAAATATTATATATTAATTATATATTACTTTAGAATGTCAATTACATAAGTATTTATGTATATTATACCAATTACATATATTTTAGATGCTTATATGTACTTGCAAATACTTCTAAATCAATCCCTATATGTCTGCTACGGACGAAAAAATTTCTGAGTTCTTGAAAATTCTAACATCCTGTTGTGCTGTTCTATAAATAGATTCTTAAGGTCACAGTATGAAAATGGCATAAGGGAAAGCTGTAACCCATAAGCTGGTGACTTGCATCAGTAATATTATATATTACTGTAATAATATATATATCGTTTCGATGTACTCAGGGAGAACTACAAATTATCTGTTGCCACGAAGACCGAAATCATCGATACCATTGAACCCACAAATTAGCAGAAACATGACGATGTGCAACCAGATCAGGATGATGGACCAGATGTGAATTTGCACACAAGGAAAAGGTTCGGAAAAGAGTCCTCGGACCCAAAGCTCTGGTTTGCTGGTACCTACATCCATACCCATATCATAATAACGATACAATGTATGGTGTGATCAGATATAATGAAAAATATTTCCTCAATGCTACTGAAATGGAGTCTCTATGAGGTTAGATCAGCCAAGTAGGCAATTAAAAATCTCATGGGACCCCTGGGATGTACAAATTTATATTCCACAAGGAGCCTAGGGAGTATACAGATAACGACCTGCTGGAATACAAGATATTGCTTGAACTCATACATGAACTTTACCTAAATAACGATTCCGAGACTGAAACTTATACGGATGAAGTTCATGGAAAAATCTACATTCTCGCAGACATCTACAGTGGTCTAGGACTTAAAATTGGTAAACATTTGAAGAAGATAGATGACGATAAAAACATAGACTACATGTTTATAGATGGCCCGATCGAACTCGCCGATAGGCTACGACTGCTGGTCGCTTCTCAAAGGGTTGGAACCTGCTCGCACACCAACGAGATTATTTCATTCACCGAAGAACTGAAGGAGGAAGGCTACATAGAGTGAGTTGTTTGGGAACTGCCCATGAACTGCATGCGGGCATGAAATGCAACTAATGCTAGTGCAAGGTCAAGATTTGTGGGTTGACGACCAGTTCCAAGGCAACCTTGTCAAGATTATATATTCTCGGGTCATCAGGGCTAGAAATACATGTTGACTGGCATCGATGCATATAGCAAATTCTCTCGTGATAGACTCGACAAGTCATAAAATGCCATCGATGTCACCGAGGGTATGGCAGACATATTGCACAAATGTCGCATTATGGCCAACCAATAAACCGACCAGGGCACGACATTCTACAATGCAAAGTTTGAGGCCCCGATGAAGAAATATACCATAAAACATTATTCCATGTACAGCAATCTGAAAGCATCTATCGTCGAGAAGTTCGAATGGACTGAAGGGAAAGATGTGGAGGCATTTCGCTATGAGTGGCAACTATTAGTGGTTGGAGTTACTGCTAAAACTCATTCGTGAGTACAATTCTGCAATTCACTCTACCAATCGCATTCAAGGACAAAGCCATCAAGGACGACTCACTGCTTCAAATCATGTACTCCTACCTAAAGAGGTAGGTCCCCCATCCTAAATCCGTGGTCGGTGAGCTGGTGCGGATCTTCTTACAAAAAGGCATATTCAAGAAAGGATTTTTCACGAATTGGTGCCCCGAACTCTTTTGTGTGTTATGTATACGCGACTAAACACAGAGGATCTACTATAGCGCAGGTATGGACAACATACCCATTCGTGGTGGTTTATGTGCCAAGGAGATCCACCCGACAATTTTTAGATGTGTATTTGGTCGAGAAGGTACTGAAACTACATAATGGAAGGGTGTATGTAAATCAGTGTGGTTGCCCTGCCTGCTGAAATTACTGGGTCGCTGAAGCGGACATCTATAGAGGAATTCTTCGTGGACGAGGACGATTACTATACTTTTATATATAAATAGGTTACTTTTATTCAGACACTTGTGTGTTTCCTCATGTTGTAAACAGATTTTATCGGAAAAAAAGAAAATATCATGATTTACATTTATTTCAGACCGCCATTATTGGAAATTGCCTTTTTTTATAACATAATTACTTTAAAAAAATATAATTAAATAGTATTGGTATAAAATATGAGAGGTTAATTATAAAAACTCATGTTTGGATGCCCTGTCACAAACACATTTGGAAATGGATGACATGGGATCTATCTGGTTGTAGATGCAAAAAACCCGAATAACCAGCAGGACCACTGTGGTGTAATGGTTGTATTACTCGTCTCCCACCTAGGCGAACCACGTTCGGTTCCCTTCGTGCCTGCTTCCGGATTTTTGAATGGGGGAATCGTGCTGGACGATGCTGCTGGTCAGCAGGTTTTTTTCGGGCATCTCCTTTTTTTCCTAGCTCTTTATTTCCAGTGCTGCTCCATAATCGCGTCACTTTTCACCCTCAAAGGAACTCAAGACCTCCATGTTAAGCGATACCAAAATCTGTCCACGAATAACCAGCTCACTCTAGTGGTCACTATTGAAAACATGGGTAAATGGACGACACAACTGATTGGTGTGGGTGGAGATAATATTGGTTACATCAAGGCAATGATTAATTGTTGTAGGGTTCGGTAGATTGGCCTACTAGGTAATTAAATATAGAGGTGGGGGTTCAATCGTTTCCTGATCTCCCTATCATGTAGAGCTGTGTGCTCTGCTGTCTGCACGAGAATTAAACCCTGATGCGGGTGATGTGAAGGCAGGAAACTTTACTTGCAAATATTTAAAAAAAAGTTTTTTTATAAATTTTATATTTAAATTATATAATTAAAATTTTTTGGCATGTATATAAATTTGTTATATATGCTCCCTTTTAATTTTTATGGGGTATTCTTTAAATATTTTGAACTGAAATATTTTCTTAGTATTTCCTGCGATGTTTTACAATTTTTGGAGGAGGTGAGGGATGCGGGTAAAGGAGAAGGGGAAGGAGGTGGTGGTGAAGGGATGATGGCTTGTAAGTTGGATGGTTGTGGAGGGTGTTGGGGAGGGGGAGGCATGTGGGGAGTTGGTGGCAGTGGTTGGTTGCTAGGTTGGGAGAGGGTGTTGAGGGAAGGGTAACGGTGAGGGGTAGTTGTGGAGGTGTGGGGTGACTGATGGAGGGGAAGAGGTGTACAAGGGGTGGTGGTTGGGTTGAGGGGGTGATGGTGGGAAGTGTTTCGTGAGGGAGTGGTTCCAGATGGTGTTTGGGGGTGGGGCCATGACCACAGATCTGCCTGATCTGCTGGACCTGACTTGGAGCCTAGGATCCACTTTACTGCTCTGATAACTATGTGGCTCACACACGGAGGAGCCTAGAATTCCTTTTGTTCAATTTAGGACTAGATAGAAATATTTTCCCATTTTTTTCGGGATAAGGTTATTATTTTTTTTTTAGCAAAATCATGAACTTCGGAAGTTTTTTTGGTAAAAATTTCAATTTTTATTTTTTGGGTGTGACGAACTCCAATCCGTGCATCATTTGGTCGCCTACGACTCTGATCTCCTATTCCTTTTTGCCCGAGGGAAGTTTTTTTACACTAATGATTTCATTTCGCATCAGTCTGGAATACACTAGTTTATAGACTATCCACGGTAATGTGACCAATTTCGAAAGCCCTCTCATTTGGAATAATAGTTATTAAATATATTTTATTTTAGCCTTAGACGTTATATTGAGTCCGGTGGAATACACACAATTTGTTTATTACTAACAGGGAAATATTTATTTTAAAATGTCACTTTATCGTGAACAGCCTATACGTTTATATGAAGGGCTAGCATCTACACTAATGTTTTAGAAGAACTAATGGATATCTAAACTAATGATTTTGAATAAGGGGTTTTGTTCACAAGTTTATATTTGAGTGTGTGTTTGCTGAACCTTCTGAAACTACTTATCGACTGAAGCGAAAACCAGCTTGCGCAAATTTACATCACTGAATTATTAATTACCGTTTTCAAAACATATACTGGAAACGTAATGATTGGAATATACCAACTAACAATTCAGACAAAAAGTCAAAAATTACGTAACTCCCCAGGAAATACTACTTTCCATAAAAATTGAGGCAAAAGTGAATCATCATAATGAAAAATTTGTATATTTATTACTTAATTAGTAGGTTGATACGTGTATTAAAATATGCATATTCTTCTTCGTCTTTCATGACTTATCTGTTGTATTTTTTCGAGCTTTTATAATCTTGTAATTTTGTTTGCAATGTTTGCAAACTGTAATTTTTTTTATATACTAAGTGATTTCTGTAATTATCAAATTTTCTGTTCAAGCATTAATATGGGCGACAACTAATTCTAAACGAAAACAATGATTCCCCTCCCGGCGAAATAAATAACACATTTCCATTTCCAGAATATATATTTCCTAAGAATCATCAAACAATTATATTTGCCAAATGTGGTTTCAAAGTATTTTATGAGTAAAGTATTAAAAAAAATAGAGCAGTTTGCAATAAACCGTTAATGATACCAATAGCTTAATGGGTCTATCTTTTTCTACACATCATTGTCAGTCACTTCCGATTTGCTGGTATCTTCCAAAATATGTAACGTTTAAGTACTGACGAAACACACATTTTGAGGCTTGGATCGCTGACTAAATATTGAACAGTCCAGACATATTGATGGCTTCTAAGCAATTCAAAATAACTATTTCTGCATCGCTCACATAATTCTCTAAACGAACACCTTGAACGAGCTAGCTGAAGTGCTACCTTAATCTGATAATGTCACTGGTGTGAATTTCGAGGAAGCCAAGTCTTTGGTACTGTATTTAGATGTAAATTTCAGTTGTATTAATTATTATGTATGCAGCCTCCCACAACTTCACGTTAATTATCGGCAAAAAAGTGACGGTATTTGTAAGCGCAATAAAATTAACGAATAGAATTCACTCAGTTCTTCAGAATTCCGTCTTGTTACTTATCTATCGTATGATAAGATATGCAATAAATACACCTCACTTAAATATACTAGTATCTATTAAAACTTTGAAAGGAAACAACTTCCGTANGAGAATTCCGTCTTGTTACTTATCTATCGTAGGATAAGATATGCAATAAATACACCTCACTTAAATATACTAGTATCTATTAAAACTTTGAAAGGAAACAACTTGCGTACTGATGTTTTCTTCTAAAATTTAGTAGTACTATAAGATGGAATTCTTAAAATTGGAAATTAATGCTTCAGTGAGATTTGCCGTGGATCAGCTACATAATTTGTGTGCCTTATGTATATATAGATACATAAAGTGTTAACTACATGTCTAATTTTAATCCACGGCGTCTATGGGCCAATATAAACAAAATATAGTACCAAATGTTCGAAAAATTCATCTGTTTTTTTTTAAAATTGGAATTGAAATGAGAAAACAGCGCCGGGAGTCCGCAACTTCACGTACCTGCGTGCACAACAGGATTGCATNAAAATTGGAATTGAAATGAGAAAACAGCGCCGGGAGTCCGCAACTTCACGTACCTGCGTGCACAACAGGATTGCATATAACGAAGCCGAACGTCACTAGCGCATCATGAGGCGACCGCATTTACGTAGACCACCATGAAAACACAGCTCTTTGTGTATTGTTGGAAATAAAATGCAACCACTTATGGCAGTTTTACTACTAAATTGCTAACCACACATTATTCATGTAGTTTGAAACACGTGTAGTATCAAGTAACCACTAGCGGCGCCCACGTACCTCGAATTAATGATGTCCTACGTGCAGGCGCTCTCCGCATGGCGTGATAGTTCAATTCGCCTTTGTGATATGCAATCTTGTTGTGCATGCAGGTACGTGAAGTTGCGGACTCCCAGAGCTGTTTTACTAATTTCCAGNTTTGTGATATGCAATCTTGTTGTGCATGCAGGTACGTGAAGTTGCGGACTCCCAGAGCTGTTTTACTAATTTCCATTTAAATTTTAAATAACTAGATCACTTTTCAGAACATTTTTTTTTACTAGGATTTCTTATTTGTATTAGCCCACAGATGTCGTGGTTTGAATTTCGATGGGTATTTTCAAGAAACCTTGTATTTATATGTATACACATATTTTCCCTCATTCCATTAAATTNCAGATGTCGTGGTTTGAATTTCGATGGGTATTTTCAAGAAACCTTGTATTTATATGTATACACATATTTTCCCTCATTCCATTAAATTGAAGAATAAGATTTGAAATTTAAGACGTCCGTCTACCTGAAGATATTTCCCGTTTTTGAGGCACGAAACAACGGAAGAGATAAGGGCGACATTGGCACAAGCATAATGGGCTCCGTAGCCTCTAAGTGCAAGTCTTAGTACTGGCATGTAGGTTTTCCGTTATACACAAATTACTATGATACTTAAAGCACAGACTGTCTAATTTTATTAGTGGTAAGATTGAAGCAAAATGACATTACACTAGTTTCGCAGGTATTTGACCTGAATATTTGAAACTGTAATAGTCAGAATATGTTGATCTTGGCCATGATGTAAAACTTAAAAATATATTTTGCAATATGTGTTTTGAGGTGAACACTTCATAACGCACTAGGCTGAAATGTTATTTCTTGTGTTAAAACTGGTCGTGTAGAAAAAAATTATTTCTTATAAAAACGTGTATTAGAGACATACGACAATCCAGATCGCGCGCCAAATAAACGGACATCTGAATGCTGATCTTCACGAAGGACGACAGTTCGTGACAATAATTTGCCAGGCCACTCCTGTCGCAGAGATTACTAAGGCCAAGACTTATAGTTTCCGTATTTGAATCCTAGATGCACCATGGACGTATATGCTATTTAGGTCAGTAAATAATGTTGGCCGTCACGCAACCAGTCTCTCCTTCCATATAGGTGGGAGGTTAAAAAGCAACCACTAAAAAATAAATAATAAATAAAAAGTGTTTTTTAACTGCTCCAAGTTGTCGGTAGTGATTTCTCATTCTGGCTGTAATGAAAAGTGAACGACCGTACTGCTGTTAACTTCTGGCGCCCACTTTTTTTTTTCCAGGGTGCTGTCCATTCAGCTGATTCTTAACCACCCAGAAACACGAAATGTCAGGGGTCACCAGCTAAATTTGCCTATCTTACCTGTCAGCGATCGCGTGGCTTGTGACTCACTGTAGTTTTTACATACAAATTGGTGCACAGATTAATTTATCAGTGTTGAGTTATACAATTTCGGAGGGAAAATATAACAGACTATTGTAGTATCTTTTTCAGAGGATCTGACGCATCAAAGATAAAAGAAACAAACCAATACAAAAATATGCATTATAAATTGCACGGTAATATTAACGCGAGAAAAGTTATTAATTTGGTTATCCATTTGGTATTTGTGACCAGGAATCTCATGTAACAGTGACGATGCATTGTACCGGAAATGATTTCAGGGATATTATCACTAAATACACATAACTCAGTGCCGAGCGAGATGGCTCAGTGTTAAAAATTCTGGATTCGCATTCGCGACGATCCAGGTTCGATTCTCGGTATGGTCATCCTGATCTCGGTTTTCCAGGGTTTTCCGAAACCACTTCAGGTGAATTCTGGGATTGTTCCTTAAAACAGGCCATGACCGATTCCTTCTTGTTCCTGCTTTTAAAGTGTTCATCTACCAAGGCACTGTCACCGTTTTGGAGCACTTGAACACATAGTAAGTATAAATAATTATAATTTAATAATAAAATAATTCACTGTATTAACACAGCTAAGGTTCATTATACTCAGGTTAGGAACAAAACGATTTTTCTTATGGAAGAGTTTGGCGTAGGGAAAAATTCTGCCGCTAAATGCGCAGTGTTTCTTAATAAGAGAGAATAGTTTTACTTAGTTACGCAGTTATTTTGTATTTGATTTATGATTATTGCAATTGTTTTGTTTTCTAGCGTATAAAATAGAGAAAATCTCCTACAGATACGGCAGTAGCGCTTACCCACTGGCGAAAAATTTAGTTGCCAAACTAGAGCATTGAGCTTCCCAACCTGAGTAGAATAAACCTTAGCGCGGCTGATAAGTTAGACGTGATTGCCATAGTTTCGAATCCCTCAGCTCGATCACGAGAAGCTCACAAGAACTGATTCTTGGTGTTCGGCCGGTACCATACTCATCCTTATTTTCCACAGACAATGGTTCCCTGGAGGTAAAAGGACGGCTGGAGTTTGCAGACAACCACACTACAATTTATATTGAACACGGCACAAAATGGAGACTTTGTGTCTCATCCCTTAATGCATCCACATATCTTGCGTTCTAACAGTCATGTAGCTACTTTTCTTAAAGTGACTACATTCCTGTTACTAGTTTACACGTGTAAGACACTGACCCATTGAGCTGAAGTGCTAAGGGCGACACTGGCACACACCACATTTGTCTCGTCGCCTCTAAGTGCGAGGCTTGAACTTGCGTATGGTTTTCGTGGTGAAGCGCGCAACTAAAGGTCGACCCCTATCGTTTAGTTGCACAATGACATTGAGTACTCAGCGTAATGAATGCATATATTTTTATAGTATTTATACTACTTTGAGATTATTTGTATGCATAATTTTTCATGCCTAAATATGATCAAAAAAAAGACATCCGTTTGAGTAGTTTTCACTTAAAAAGTAGTTTAAATAAAAGAATCGAGCAACTAAATCGCAAGTACACATTCTATATATTTTATTCGTACAATATATATGTATATTCTATTTGTTGCCAGTTTCCACAGCAGAATGTTCAGTGGTTTCCCAATAAACGACGCATTTCTAAAGTTACACGTGCCTCTTCTAATCATAGGTAAACAGACCGTGTTACTTCGACCGCCTACCAGTAATATCTTGAAATGTGCTTGTTTCATATTTCAAATAAAAGTGATAAAAAAAAGAGTAGTTAAACTCAGAAATAAATATTTTTTTGGGTACTAAAATACTCCACAGAATCGTGAGCTAACTGAGAAGTATAATTTAATACTGAACACATTATGTGTAAGATAAAATAGAGCAGTAGTCGAAAATTAATGAAAAATTACTTCAGTCATAGGTCACTGCAGAACTATGTCGCCAAGGAAAATACGGAGGATGACATAAAAAACATACATGAAATCAAGCAAAGATTTGCTATTGTTAAGAGACATTCAAAATATAAAAATTATCCTAAATGGAATTCTTTCAAGAGCTCTACCGAACGAAACGAAACAAAACCAGACGAGAGACAAACGAACGAGCAGCAAAGACAACTCAACGTGTAAAAATACACGCATAAAACTCTAAACTTCCCAGTAAAGACAACACAG
>NQII01005299.1:0-138955 GCA_002778355.1 Clitarchus hookeri
TGACAACATGGGTCCATGGATTCGTGGGGTCTGCGCCACACTCGAACCCTACCATCAGCTCTTACCAACTGAAATAGGGACTTATCTGACCAAGCCACGGTTTTCCAGTCGTCTAGGGTCCAGCCGATATGGTCACGAGCCCAGGAGAGGCGCTGCAGGNCGGTTTTCCAGTCGTCTAGGGTCCAGCCGATATGGTCACGAGCCCAGGAGAGGCGCTGCAGGCAATGTCGTGCTGCTAGTAAAGGCACTCGAATCGGTCTTCTGCTGGCATAGCCCAGTACAGCCAAAGTTAGCCGCACTGTCCTAACAGACACGTTCGTCATACGTCCCACATTGATAGCTGTGGTTATTTCACGCAGTGTTGCTTGTCGGTTAATGCTGACCATTCTGCGCACACATCGTTGGTCTCAGTCATTAAGTGCAGGCGGTTGGCCACTGANGCTTGTCGGTTAATGCTGACCATTCTGCGCACACATCGTTGGTCTCAGTCATTAAGTGCAGGCGGTTGGCCACTGCTTTGTCCATGGTGGGAGGTTATGCCTGAAACTAGGTATTCTCGGCACACTCTTGACACTGTGGATCTTGGAATGTCGAATTCCCTAACCATTTCCGAAATGGAATGTCTCATGCGTCTAGAACCAACTATTATTCCGCATTCANTGGAATGTCGAATTCCCTAACCATTTCCGAAATGGAATGTCTCATGCGTCTAGAACCAACTATTATTCCGCATTCAAAGTCTGTTAATTCCTGTAGTGCGGCCATAATAACGTCAGGCACCTTTTCAAAAGAATCTCTTGACTACAAATGAAAGCTTAACCAATGCACTGCCCATTTATACATTTTGTATGCGCTAATACTGCCATCTGTATATTTGCATATTGCTATCCCATGACTTTTGTCACCTCTCTGTATACATATATACATATATATGTATATATACACTGGAGAACCAAAAAAAACTGGTATAGGATTGTGTATGCAAAAAACAGAGGTATGGAACTAATCAGAGTAATGTGATGCAGTCGGCAGCGCCTATATAAGACAACAAGCATCTGGCAAAGTTGATAGATCGGTTACTACTGATACAATGGCAGGTTATCAAGATTTAAGAGAGTTGGAACATTGTGTTGTAGTCGGCGCACGAGAGATGGGACATAGCATCTCCGAGGTAGCGATAATATTTGGATTTTCGCGTACGACCATTTCNGAGAGATGGGACATAGCATCTCCGAGGTAGCGATAATATTTGGATTTTCGCGTACGACCATTTCACGAGTGTACCATGAATATCGGGAATCCAGTAAAGCATTAAATCTTCGACATCGCTGCGGCCGGAAAAAGATCGTGAACGAACGGGACAAACGACGACTGACGAGAATCATNCGAGAGATGGGACATAGCATCTCCGAGGTAGCGATAATATTTGGATTTTCGCGTACGACCATTTCACGAGTGTACTATGAATATCGGGAATCCGGTAAAGCATTGAATCTTCGACATCGCTGCGGCCGGAAAAAGATCGTGAACGAACGGGACAAACGACGACTGACGAGAATCATTAAACGTGACAGACATGCAACCCTTTCTCAAATTGGCTTAGATTTCAATGCTGGGCATCAGCGAGTGCCAGCGTGCGAACTATTCAACGGACCATCATTTATATGGGCTTTCAGCGCTGAAGGCACACTCGTAAACTGTTGTTGACTGCACGACAAAAAGATTTACGCCTCGCCTGGGCTCGCCAACACCACCATTAGGCTGTTGATGGCTGGAAACACGTTGCCTGGTCTGACGAGTCTCGTGTACGGGTATGGAGATATCCTCATGAATCAATGGTCCCTACATGTCAAGAGGGGATTGTCCAAGCTGGTGGAGGCTCTGTCATTGTATGGGGCGTGTGCAGTTGGCGTGAAATGGGACCCCTGATATGTCTAGATATGACTCTGAAAGGTGACAGATACGTAAGCATCCTCTCCGACCACCTGCACCCATTCATATCAATTGTGCATTCCGACGGACATGGACAATTCCAGTAGGACAATGCGACTCCCCACACGTCAAGAGTTGCTACCGAGTAGCTCCAGGAACTCTCTTCTGACTTTAGACGCTTCCATTGGCCACTTAAATCACCAGACATGAACATTATTGAGCATATCTGGGATGCCTTGCAACATGCTGTTCAGAAGAGATCTCCACTGCCTCACACTCCTATGGATTTGTGGATTGCCCTGCAGGATTCATGGTGTGAATTGCCTCCTGCATACCTTCAGACATTAGTCGAGTCCATGCCACGTAGTATTGCGGCATTTCTGCGTGCTCACGNCTCTGCCTGCTCGCGGAGGCCCTACACGATATTAGACAAGTGTACCAGTTTTTTTGGCTCTTCAGTGTGTAAACAAAGCGTACCATACACATTAATAACCATACACAACTGTTCGTTTGTGGCGATAGTCGGCATGTGATTCCATGCAGGACGCTAAGATATTGGCATTGCCTACGCACCTGGAACTGAATCGCTGCTGATGTGTACTGTGTAGGCTTATGAACGTTGAAAGATTTGGTGCAGCAGCGTAGAGCAATGCTGTTACAGCTCATCACATTTAAGTGGTATCAGGTAACATACTGCATTTGNTTTTTTGGCTCTTCAGTGTGTAAACAAAGCGTACCATACACATTAATAACCATACACAACTGTTCGTTTGTGGCGGTAGTCGGCATGTGATTCCATGCAGGACGCTAAGATATTGGCATTGCCTACGCACCTGGAACTGAATCGCTGCTGATGTGTACTGTGTAGGCTTATGAACGTTGAAACATTTGGTGCAGCAGCGTAGAGCAATGCTGTTACAGCTCATCACATTTAAGTGGTATCAGGTAACATACTGCATTTGNATTTGGTGCAGCAGCGTAGAGCAATGCTGTTACAGCTCATCACATTTAAGTGGTATCAGGTAACATACTGCATTTGACAACAAAATCTGTGGCATCCCAAAAGGTTTATTGTAGAAACATGTATCACAAATTTTTTTATAGTAAAGGGACGATGTTATGGCCTCTATGTTCGACGCACAGTTCACATCGCTATATCAGCGATTGTCAAACACATGTGAAAACACCCTCATTGTCCCGAATAATCACGGCAGTTGAACCGATTCGGGAGACGATGTCCTCTTTGGCTTCCACAGCTGTCCATACACCATGCTGCACATATAACCCCAGAATAATAAGTCAAATTAGTTTATATCAGGGGACCGTGGAGGCCAGCGAACAGGACCCCCATGGCCAACCCATCGCCCAGAGAATACGAGATTCAGGTGATCGCGCGAATATCGTGAACTGTGGGCTGGGGCACCGNATGGCCAACCCATCGCCCAGAGAATACGAGATTCAGGTGATCGCGCGAATATCGTGAACTGTGGGCTGGGGCACCGTCGTGCTGGGACCATATGGCCGCTCGTGTTTGTAACGGGACCTCTTTGAGTAATGTCGTCAGAGTTTTCAGCATAAATGCAGCGTACACATTGCCGGTGAGACGATGTGGTAACAGGTAGGGTCCAACGAACATGCTATGTATTATGCCCGCCCAGACCTTGACACTCAATCCCTGTTGATTCCCGTGGACGAATGGGGTGTGAGTATTGACNATGGCCAACCCATCGCCCAGAGAATACGAGATTCAGGTGATCGCGCGAATATCGTGAACTGTGGGCTGGGGCACCATCGTGCTGGGACCATATGGCCGCTCGTGTTTGTAACGGGACCTCTTTGAGTAATGTCGTCAGAGTTTTCAGCATAAATGCAGCGTACACATTGCCGGTGAGACGATGTGGTAACAGGTAGGGTCCAACGAACATGTTNGAGTAATGTCGTCAGAGTTTTCAGCATAAATGCAGCGTACACATTGCCGGTGAGACGATGTGGTAACAGGTAGGGTCCAACGAACATGCTATGTATTATGCCCGCCCAGACCTTGACACTCAATCCCTGTTGATTCCCGTGGACGAATGGGGTGTGAGTATTGACATCCGCCCACTCGTGGATGTTTCAACAATTCTGTATTCCATCTTATTGAAAGGAAGCCTCGTTAGCAAAGAGAATGTATCTATCAGTCAGGGTGTGCTCTGAGTTATTCCATTAACCATGCTGCAAAACCAATCGCCGAGGATAATCCGCAGGACCCACGGCATGCACATGTCGTACATAGAACGGATGCAGTAATTGCTCATGAAAAACCCTACCAATAATGCAGTGGCTTATGTTGATTACTCTTACAATAATAGTACGCGTACTCACACGTGAGTTATTCTCAACATGCTTCAATACATACTCTTTAAATCTGAATGTCCTCGTTATCCCCATCGCAGGCTCATGACACGCAGTCATTCCTGGATATCACTGTGTTGAACAGGAAGTCCATCAATTGTGTAAAACAGTGGACAGTAGTGGAAGATAGCTCCAGTGATCACAGGCTTATCTCTTTTGAAATACATGGTGGTGGAGGACGAGCGCCTCAAGTGATGGAGAAAGAGGTACGCTATGTTCACAATATGGTGGACTGGTCGGTATTCGTCCGGGCTCGGTTGGGTAGGCTGCAAGCTTATAGTGAAGAGAATTTAGAAAATCTTGAGGAACGAGTTAAATCGTTAACCAAGATTATACAGGACACCTGTGAAGGAAATTTCAGGAAAATATCTCAAGGACTTCCCAACTTGTGTTGGTGGGACAAGGAATTGGAACAAGAAAGGAAGACCCTGAGNCAGGAAGTCCATCAATTGTGTAAAACAGTGGACAGTAGTGGAAGATAGCTCCAGTGATCACAGGCTTATCTCTTTCGAAATACATGGTGGTGGAGGACGAGCGCCTCAAGTGATGGAGAAAGAGGTACGCTATGTTCACAATATGGTGGACTGGTCGGTATTCGTCCGGGCTGGGTTGGGTAGGCTGCAAGCTTATAGTGAAGAGAATTTAGAACATCTTGAGGAACGAGTTAAATCGTTAACCAAGATTATACAGGACACCTGTGAAGAAAATCTCAGGAAAATATCTCAAGGACTTCCCAACTTGTGTTGGTGGGACAAGGAATTGGAACAAGAAAGGAAGACCCTGAGNTCAGGAAAATATCTCAAGGACTTCCCAACTTGTGTTGGTGGGACAAGGAATTGGAACAAGAAAGGAAGACCCTGAGAAAGGAGAGAATAAGGATGCACAAACTCAGAGGAGAAGAGAGAGAACAATTCTCAAGGTGCTATAAAGTGAAAAATCAGGCTAATTTCGGCAGGGTCCAGAAGAAGAAAGCTCGAACATGGGAGGAATTCGTAACCCGAGTTAGTAACGAAGATCCTTTTGGACTTTTATATAAACTGGCAGAAGATAAGGTTAAAAGATCCATCCCACTGCCATGTATGAAGTAAGATGGTAGCCTAATAATAGACGAAAAGGAGTCTATGGAAGTCCTGCTTCATGTGCTTCTACCTGATGACTCAATGGTGGAAGAGGGGGAGGAGCACGCTGTTAAGAGACAGTCGATGGGCATAGTTCCTGATGAACTGGACGCCCATGAATGGGAGTTGGAAGAACTTACTGCAAACATTTATAAAATGAAAAATGGTAAAGCACCAGGGATAGATGGAGTCACAACGAAAATTCTCAAAAGGTGCTACTCCAGGATAAAATAAATTCTAGTCGGAATAATAAATGACTGTCTCCGAAAAGGCGTGTTTCCATCCCCTTGGAAACTGGGATGCTTGAGAATCCTGTACAAGGGAAATTATAAGAGGCTGGATGACCCTAAGGCATATAGACTGTTAACTTTGCTTCCGGTACTAGGCAAAGTATATGAAAGAATGATTAATATAATACTAGTAATGGCACTAGAAGCAGAAGGCATGCTGAACGAACATCAGTACAGCTTCAGAAGAGGTAGTGGCACAGACTTCGCACTACATGATGTGATGAAGAGTATTAGAAAAGCCTCTACGAAATATGTTATGGCCATATTCCTGGATATTTCGGGTGCCTTCGACAATGCCTGGTGGCCAGAGGTGATGTATCAGTTGAAAACTAAGAAGTGCCCGGCTAACATCTACAGGGTCATCCAGGACATCTTAAACGAGAGATGGAGCATATATACCTCAAAGACCTCACAAGTGAGGAAATAGTTTACGAATGGATGGCCCCAGGGATCGGTCTTAGGACCGGTCCTATTGAACAAACATTCTCTTCTATGGATTCTTGGAAATGGGTCTTCCACTTAGGTGCACTGTATTTGGGTATGCAGATGATGGCCTGATCTTGATTACTGGTAACTCCAGAAGGGAACTNTTCCACTTAGGTGCACTGTATTTGGGTATGCAGATGATGGCCTGCTCTTGATTACTGGTAACTCCAGAAGGGAACAGGAAAGAAAGGCGGCTGAAAACATGGACAAAATCTGGATATCGTCCAAAATCACTAAATTGGAATTCTCAATAGAAAAAAACCAAGACTATGCTGGTCAAGGGTAAATTAAAGCGATACTCGACCGTGTTCTTCAGTGGGAGCCCAGTAGGATATGTGCAGGAGTTCAGGTATTTCGGAGTCATTATGGATGACAAAATGAGCTTTTAAAGCATGTTAAATATGTGTCACGGAAGGCTGTGGTGCAATTTCAAAAATTCAGGTGAATTGGGAACACCAGTTGGGGCCTCAACTATAGTACATTGCGTAGTACATATAGGGCGGTTTTTGAGGCCATTATTTCATACGGCTCCGTGATGTGGTACCACAGAGCGGAACTTTCATAGAACAAAAGGAAATTAATTAGTGCTCAAAGAGCGGCACTGCTGACCGTGACAAGTGCATACAAAACTATATCCAATGAGTCGTTCCCGGTTGTGGTTGGTGTACTGCCCGCAGACTTGTTGGTCAAGTATAGAGAGCACGAGTCAGTGTGCTGTCCAAAGAAATTAAGGAACATATAAAGATTGGGGTTATTAATGAATGGCAAGAACGCTGGACAAATTCTGATAAAGGTAGGCAAATATTCGAACTGTTACCAGATATAAGAGAACGACTGAGCTGTAAGTGGATTAGTGTTAACCACTACAGCATGCAGCTGTATACTGGCCATGGTAACTTTAAGGCAAAGTTACACAGGCGACGGCTTGTGCAATCTCCGCTGTGTGAACTATGCGTTGGAGACGAAACAGTAAAACATGCAATAACAGAATGTCTCAAGACTGAAGACATCAGAAAGTGGCTTGAGGACATTATTGAAGAAAAGGGCATTCACATGGGAATATAAAATGTTATGACAAACAGAGTTCTGCATAGCATTTGGAATAAATTCGCTACCAAAATTGGTAAAAGATTGGAATAATTCGACAAATGGAATGAACGAATTTCTGATGACCCATAACGGGGTATTCAGGTAAAGGCTTTAATAATAAGAAAATCGGAATATGCCTGATTGGCGAGGAGGACAGGTTTTTAAATGATAAAACCGGTAAAATACCGTGCAACGGCAAAAAGAAAGTGAATNTTCCACTTAGGTGCACTGTATTTGGGTATGCAGATGATGGCCTGATCTTGATTACTGGTAACTCCAGAAGGGAACTGGAAAGAAAGGCGGCTGAAAACATGGACAAAATCTGGATATCGTCCAAAATCACTAAATTGGAATTCTCAATAGAAAAAAACCAAGACTATGCTGGTCAAGGGTAAATTAAAGCGATGCTCGACCGTGTTCTTCAGTGGGAGCCCAGTAGGATATGTGCAGGAGTTCAGGTATTTCGGAGTCATTATGGATGACAAAATGAGCTTTTAAAGCATGTTAAATATGTGTCACGGAAGGCTGTGGTGCAATTTCAAAAACTCAGGTGAATTGGCAACACCAGTTGGGGCCTCAACTATAGTACATTGCGTAGTACATACAGGGCGGTTTTTGAGGCCATTATTTCATACGGCTCCGTGATGTGGTACCACAGAGCGGAACTTTCATAGAACAAAAGGAAATTAATTAGTGCTCAAAGAGCGGCACTGCTGACTGTGACAAGTGCATACAAAACTATATCCAATGAGTCGTTCCCGGTTGTGGTTGGTGTACTGCCCGCAGACTTGTTGGTCAAGTATAGAGAGCACGAGTCAGTGTGCTGTCCAAAGAAATTAAGGAACATATAAAGATTGGGGTTATTAATGAATGGCAAGAACGCTGGACAAATTCTGATAAAGGTAGGCAAATATTCGAACTGTTACCAGATATAAGAGAACGACTGAGCTGTAAGTGGATTAGTGTTAACCACTACAGCATGCAGCTGTATACTGGCCATGGTAACTTTAAGGCAAAGTTACACAGCCGACGGCTTGTGCAATCTCCGCTGTGTGAACTATGCGTTGGAGACGAAACAGTAAAACATGCAATAACAGAATGTCTCAAGACTGAAGACATCAGAAAGTGGCTTGAGGACATTATTGAAGAAAAGGGCATTCACATGGGAATATAAAATGTTATGACAAACAGAGTTCTGCATAGCATTTGGAATAAATTTGCTACCAAAATTGGTAAAAGATTGGAATAATTCGACAAATGGAATGAACGAATTTCTGATGACCCATAACGGGGTATTCAGGTAAAGGCTTTAATAATAAGAAAATCGGAATATCCCTGATTGGCGAGGAGGACAGGTTTTTAAATGATAAAACCGGTAAAATACCGTGCAACGGCAAAAAGAAAGTGAATGGCCCGAAGAGACCAAGAGGAGAAAGTGTAGTTCACTGTCTTACTCATCCGTGTACAGTTGCAGTGCGGGAGGATGGAGGGTGTGCTGGCCTTTGGGCCTTAGAAACCTGTCCTCGTTATCCAGGTTTTCTCGGGGTACCCTCGGAAAGTATCGCCCTGAGTTGAAAGAAACCTCTCTCAAGGAAGTGGTGAATCTTGAGAGTAAAAGCCAAGTTTCACCATTCGTGAGTGAGTGGGGTCTTGAGCTGAAAGGAAGAAAGAACTACGAACTCAGAACTGTCCTCAGAGTGGTAGCGAAAGTGATCACGAAGTGGATGGTGTGGTACTGGCTCCCCACCTCTGAGTGGCAGGGTGGATCAACGGATCACGAGGTCATTAGTCCACCGGACCTATGCTATAAGGGTTTGTGTGTGGCCACAATTCTCCTTGAGAAATCCCTCTTGAACAGCTAAGAGGGAGCGAAAATAAGAGGGAGCGAAAATAAGAGGGAGCGAAAATAAGAGGGAGCTGAGAGCTCACAGGCTATAAAACTAGTTTAAGGACATTGAGAACTTGTATGTCTTTGTACTTTTGTGCGTGAGGATCTGTGTATTGTATGTGGACTTGCATTGTGGTAAGCATGCAAGTTATTGCATACGTGCTAAGAACTTGTGCAAGAATAGTGTGGGTGTGACATCATTGTGCAGGTCTTGTTGGACACAAGAGCACAATGGCGTCGAAGTCTAGTCCCTTCAAGAGAGTAAAGGTGTCAATATTGGAAGCCTTAACATTAAGTTTGGTGGACAAGCCATTGCCTATTAAAGTTAGGCGAAAATGACTGAAGACCTTACTGGGAGAAGGAAGTGTACCCAGATTCGTGGCGAAGGAGGCAGTGTCCCGCCTAATGAATGAAAGTTATGACTGGGAAATTATCTTATGTCACCCAAGGAAAATAAATGACATCCAAAGTTGTGGTATGCCATTAATGACATGGAGTTGAATGTCATAAACTCTTGGCTTCAGGAAATTTATGAAGAGGAAGGAGATGGAGAAAGGGGTGAAGAAAAGAACAGTGAGGCAGAGGATGAACCTGGGCACTTGGTTGCATGGCAAGCAAGTAATTCTGGAGAATCTGAAGGTTTGGATGACTCATCCGAAGATGAGTAGGAACTAATGGTCAGCAACCAGAAGTGTACAGGAGTTCACCGTGGTGGGAAAGAAGGGAAAACCCCTTAAACCCACTAGGCTGAATTTTCCGAAAACAACTGACATGGAGGAGGCTTCTGAGTTGACACAGAAATTGTCAAGAATAGAAGATGAACCTGTTCCTGTCCCTGACACTTCCGGGGGCGAAGAAGTTAAATCCAAAAGGAAACAACTTTTCCAAGTACCAGAGATAAATGAAATTGGGAGCTACTCATTGGCCGATGATGATCTCATCCAAAGAGATGAAAGAAAAGGGGAGAAAATTTATGATGAGGCCAGGGAACTGGTCTCATCCATGATGGAATGGCTTTTAAGCAAAAGCTCCAAAATTTAAATGACATGCAGGCTAACTGGCTTATCCCTAAATTAAACTTGTTACAGGGACATGTTAACAAGGCGTTGATTGAAAACGGGAAATTGGTCGGCAAACTTCAACATGCGGGAAAAGTACTGTAATAAGAAGGGAGACACCAGAACTAGTAGTTAAAGTAGTGCCTAGCATATGAAGTTATGCCCAGGCGGCAGAATCTGAGAGTATAAAACAAAAAAGACTATACTTTTGTACCAGGACAAAGAAGGGACTACAAGTATTGGGACAAGGGAAAAAATTAAGAAAGGCTTTGATTCCAAGAATGATGGCCTTCAAATGAGAAACATGATAGGGATCAGGTGTGGTGGCATCATGATAGAGGCTGGGATGACAGAACCCTGCAGAGCATAAATAATGCAGCAAAAATCAAGGAACTTAGGTTAAAACTTGAGGCCCCAAGAGAAGCGGTCCCAATGTAGTTTTATATGATGTACCACGGAATGATGATGACAGAGATTTGCCTGCAAATATCTTCAGGCAAAATTTCCGAACTGGTGACTGTGGAGGACACAGCCTGGAGAGTTTCACAAGGGCTGTCATAGTAAGCCATAAAACAGGAAAGAGGGATACGGACAGGGTCAATGTGGTCTTGGAGTGTGATCCTAAAGTACGAAATGCACTCATTGAAACTGAGAGGCTCTACATAGGATACGACAGTTGCCGAGTGAGTGACTACATTTCCCTGTCAAAGTGCTTTTAAGTGCCTACAATGGGGGCACATAGCAAACAAATTTAGAGAAACGGAGTCCACCTGTTCGAAATGTGGAATAAATGGTCATGAAATTGGAAATTGTCAAAAGAAAGGTGACACAGAGTTCAAGAACACTTGTTCTAACTGTCTAAAGAAGTAACAGCCAAACTAACATAGGATGGACTTAAGAGAGTGTCCTGCCTACCAGAGGGCCCTGTCAGTTTAACTTGCTAGAATAGATTATGGACTGTGATAGTATATTAAGATTTGGACAATTGAATATACAGTGGTCGGCAGCAGTCACTGCAGAGCTTAACAGAATCGTGGTGGAGCAAAATCTTGACATTGTACTGTTCCAGGAGCCATATGTTCCATTTGATGATGTTGTGGGTCTGCGGGGCAGTGTCTACACCAATGGCATTCGTTCCTGGGCTGGGGTGTGGGAGCCAACAAGAGTATAGACATAACTATGATGGCAAGTGTTTCAAACACGCACCATGCCTTTGTACAAGTAACCAAAGTCACAATGGAATGTTGGTTGGTTTCCTCATACTTTCTGTTTGGGGACGAAACGCAGATACATCTAGACAGATGAGAGGTGATAGCAGAAATGCTTTGAGATAGATCTTTGATTATGTGTGCTGATGTTAATCCCAAATCTGAAGTGTGGCATTCCCCTGTCACTGATGAGGCGGGTGAGCTGGTTAGCCAGTTTATCCTCACGAATTATATGGATATAGAAAATGTTGAGGGGGAATTACCCATGTATGTCTCGCAGGTACATGATACGCAATCGTACCTGGACATCACGGTAATGAATAGAACGGCTCAGGACAGTGTAATGCATTGGACAGTGGTTGACGAGACTTCAAGTGACCACCGACTCATTATATTTGAAATACATGGTGGTGGAAGACGAGCACCTCAAATAGTGGAAAATGAGGTACGTTACATTCATAATATGGCTGACTGGCCTGTTTACGATCGGGCCCTGCTGAGTAAGAATCAAGAGTGTTCTGAACTGTGTTTGGAGGATGTGGAAGATAGAGTAAAATCAATAACTGAAATCATTCAGGACACTTGCGAAGAAAATCTTAAGAAGACAACTCAAGGACTTCCCAACCTGTCATGGTGGGACAGGAAGCTGGAATTGGAAAGGAAGGCTTTGAGGAGGGAGAGAAGAAATCTTCATAGACTTCGGGATGAAAAGTGAGAGCTATTCTCCCGAAGCTATAAGGAAAAGAAACAGTCTTACTTCAGCAGTGTACAGAGGAAGAAGGCCAAGTCATGGGAGGACTTCGTCACACAATCTGGTAACGAAGATCCATTTTGATTGATATAGAAGCTGGCAGCTGATAAAATGAAGAGAGCCACTCCACCACCATGTATGAAATTTGATGGGAATCTAATAGTCTACCAAAAAGATCTATGGAGGTACTGCTCCACGCGCTTCTGCCTGATATCTCCTTGGATAAGACCTGGAAATCGTTTGGAACAACAAAATTGCATTTCTCAATTGAGAAAACAAAGACAATGATGGCAAAGGGGAAGCTGCAGAGACCTCCAACTGTGCGCTTCGGTGGGAGCCCGGTTGAGAATGTGTATGAATTCCGGTATCTGGGAGTCATCATGGATGATAAGATGAGCATCCTTAAACACATTGAATATATTTCTCGAAAGACAGTGGTGGTCTTTCAGAAATTAAGATGTATTGGTAACACCAATTGGGACAGTGCCCTAAGAACTATATATAGTGCGGTATTGGAGGCAATAATATCATATGGTGCTGTGATGTGGTACCACAGAGCAGAACTCTCATGGCATAAAAGGAAGCTCATCAGTGCTCAGAGAGCGGTGCTGCTGACCGTGGCTAATTCGTACAAGACTGTGCCTAATGAATCGTACCCTGTGGGGGTGGGTGTATTGCCCGTAGACCTTTTAGTCAAGTGCAGAGGGGCCTAACGGCTAAGAGCGCTACGTAAAAATACAACAGGGTGGCAGCCGAGAGGCTGCTGCTTTGCATACTCTATTTAGTCAAGTGCAGGGGAATCACGACAGAGAGAGCACGAGCCGGTAGGCTGACAAAGGGTGAAGAAGATGAAGTCATGAGTGAAATTCTGAATGAGTAGCAAGAGAGATGGAACAGCTCAGAGAAAGGAAGACGTACATATGAACTGCTTCCCGATATTAGGGCGAAAATGAAATGTAAGTGGATAAGATCTAACCACTATAGTATGCAGCTGTTTACCGGTCACGGAAAATTTAAAGCAATGTTGTACAGCATGCGACTTGTGCAATCTCTGCTGTGTGAAGTGTGTGGAGTGAACGATACAGTTTTTGATAAATGGCATGAGCGAAATTCTGATGACCCATAATGGGGTATTAAGGTAAAGGCTTCAAAAAGAAGTCAGAATATTCCAGATTGGCGAGGGGGGACAGGTTTTTAAAAGAGAAAACCGGTATAATACCGTGTAACGGCACAAAGAAAGTGAAAGGCCCGAAGAGACAAGAGGAGTAAGTGCCGTGCGCTGTCTTACTCATCAGAGTACAGTTGCAGTGCGGAAGGATGGAGGGTATGCTGGTCTTCGGGCCTTAAAACCTGTCCTCGTTATCCGTCTGCACCCTGCATTCGGTCGTGTCACCTCCAAACTTCCACTTTATCTTAAATGTTGCTCCACATACAGAGATGTGGCGTGGTGGGGCTACTGTCTGTGCGGAAATCGATCCCTGTGCATTCTTATCGCTTTTCGTCCATTTCCCTCTGCCGCGCCTTAGATGAGTAGCATATCTGTCAGATCCGGCCACGTAAGGCGTTCCATTTTGTAGGCACAGCATGCACCTTGGCCAACAGAAATGTAAGTGATACATTATGGAGTGCTCATATATTTTATACAATTCGTCTTGGGGTTTAATGGGCTGCTTTCGTTATAACGCCTTTAGTGCCGTTATAACTGGCGTGCCAGCCGTGGAATTGAACACGTTAAACCGTACAGAGCTGCCTAGTGTGGTATTAGTGCCAGACATGTAGACTGTTCGCACAGCCAGTGCACACATGTTTTATACTACATTCTGTATCTGACACCTAGTTAGATGTTTGCTCGCAAACGAGTGGCCTGACCGTGTTACATTATGGGAACATTACTTTCAAATGTCGGCATGTCGTTTTTCAAAAGAAACACGTATTTACTCGCTAATAATACAGTATAGTTATCTGTACGTTTGTAGTTTGTGCGTTCAATGTCTCGTCGAAAGCGAGGTGCTTAGACACAGGAACATACAACTAGGCACTCGAAAGGAATTGAGGAAGGATTCGGCCAGTAAACATCCCAGCGTTTGCCTGGAGTGACTTAGGGAAACTATGGTAAACCGAATTATAGATGGCTTGAAAAGGTTTTGAACCCGCGTCCTTCCGAATGTAAGTCCAACTTGTTACTGTTGCCCCACTTCACTCGGTCCCTGATTAATTAATGACGGGAGATGCCTATCATCAGGACTCATAAACGTTTGATGCTTGTTAGTTAACAGTATGATCTAGGTACCACACAGGGCCTCTAGTCGCAACTGCCTAGGACCACCGATTCGTAACAAAATGCACATTTATAAAGCTTCGGCTGTAACGATACATGTCCAGCCGCATAAACAATAGTCTTTACAGTACACAACAGCAACAGCGACACGGTTCCAGGCACATAGGTAATACCAATACTTCATCTTCGGAATATCACACCGACTGCTGCCAGGAACACATTGACAGGTAGCATCTTGAGCTTTTTTATGTCTGGTAATTGTGGTTTACAGTAAGTAATAAATGTCCTCCGCCATTGACTCTGCAGTGGGAACAGCAGCTTACCTTACACGCTTGTAAGGCGTATTGCCTACATACGAGGCACTGTATTGATGTAGCGGAATCTAGCGGGATATTTCTGTGCTTTTTAAACGAAAACGGTGGGTCCTAGGCAGTTACCACTGAAGGAACATTTTTGTTTCGTAGGTCAAACTGCTCAATAAACCAGCATCAGTAGTTCAGAATTCCTAACGGTAACGAAATTGCCGGCAATAAGAGGGTGGCCATCCCTGTTATTTTCATAACGGGGAGTGTTATTGATGTGAGTTTACTCTTAGGTTGAAGATCCCGATAACAATATTCCGCGAATTGTAATTTCATCTCACCTTTTTTCCGATATTTCGCAAAAATGCATTCCAAATTATCCATTTTCGGGGACCAACTTCGCCCTTGATATTAAGTTTTGGTACAAAGTGTCCTTTATATTTGCTACTTGATTTTGCATAAAGAATCACCTCGCAAAGTTTGTTGGTCGAATTCAGCCCCATATGTATGTATGTGTGTGTGTATATATATATATATATACACACATACATATATATGTATATATAGAGAGAGAGCTACATCGAGTTGTTATATGGATTACGAAGAGTGAACACTATCTCGACCGCAGATATAATTTACTCTGGAATGTAATTTGTTTTTTTACTAAAGAACATATTTTCTAAACAAGGCAGTGCTCTACGGCATGAGGTCGACTGTCTGTTGAAAAAGGAGCATTCCTTATTAATGTGTGACAAGTGCAAATAACTGTTTGGTCTACGAAGTGACGCCATAAAATACATCTAGTAATATGTAAAGGTCTCTCTTTTCTGCCTACTGAGAATTACCTCCCAATGCTGCATGAAATTTGTGGTGGGTCAGTTACTGACGTAGCAATTACTTGCAGATAATTGAAGCAGACAATTTCAGCTGTGATAGTTCTTTCCTTCTATCAATATTTTCGTACAACTAATGCGATAAGACCTTTGTAAAGGTTAATGATACAATAAGGAATTAAACTAATGCATACATAAGAAGTACCGTTTGCATGGCATATCGGTGTGAAAAGTGCTTAAACTCTTTGCATGCATGGACAATCTAAATAAAAATTTGCAGCAGTATGTTCCACGCCATCCACCATCGTTTAAAGACAAGTTCAGTCTTCATATTTTGAATGCATGGTGAATATTAGTATCTGAGAACAATGGGATAATGAATCAGATGCTCTGCCTACCAATTCGTCATTCAACTACACATCGCAAGTAATAAGCTTAACTAAAATCGATTTTTTTCTTGAAGGAATAGGTATTCAGAATTTTTTGGAAAACATGTGGTTCATAATTTGATAAATACATCGAAATATATTCGCTCTTATCGACATGTATGAAACAAAATTTAACAAACAGACTTCCAGAGGAGAAGAAAAAATACGGTGCTCTGAAGTATAAAATATGGTAACTACTCTAAACCAGAACTGCACGAGAATAAGCATTGAAGAAGGGCATTCAAAATCACAAATTATCCTGTGTATTATGCATATGATTATATCGACAATGTTGAAGAGAGTATAAATAAAATACTTCACAAGGAAGAAAAATTGGTATTGAAGGACTATGGCTGTGCACCCGATTAAGTGGATTACTTGCAACTAAGAACAAATGGTTTCTGCCCACTTAGAACGTAGGCGTATATTGATTTTCACACCTTCTAAAAACTCATCGAAGATGTTGGTTACGTCGTTCGATGATGAAATATACAGTCTCGGTAAAAGGATCCTTGGCGAAAAAATGTCATGAAAGTGCTGGACAATACGTTCCAAGCCGACCTGATCGGAATGCAAGAATTTGGTAGTGCAAGTTATTGCCGCCATAAAATTTTGTCCGTCATCGGCATATTTCCAAGTAGGCATTGGCCATTCGGCTAAAGGGTAAAACTGCTAGTGATGTCACGAAGGGTATGACGAGCATTATTTCCCTCACATATGTACTTAAGAATCTCCACATTTATGATGAACAGGAATTTGTCAACAGGACTTTCCACGCTCTGAAGAAAAGTTTACATAATTATTCATTGTACTCTGGACTAAAGGCCAGTATCGTCAAGCGATTTCACCACACCCTAAAATCCAAAATGTGGAGACATTTCACATCTGAAATCTTTCGCGAATATAATTCTAAATTTCACTTTACCGTGTGTGTGCAGCCGAAAGACGTAAAGGATAACTCCCTGCTTAGATTTGTGTACTCGGAAACAAAGTTAGCGTAAAGCCAAGGTCGGTGAACTGGTATGAATCTCTAAACAATGTGACATTTTCCGCATGGAGTTTCATCACAACTGTGTGTGTCGCGAGGCTTCTTAAGTTATTTTGGGAATTAGTATTTATTTATTTATCATACATTTACTTTTTACTGCTCTGCACGTTTTTAGTAATTATCCAAATTTCTGAAAGAAAAAAGAAATGCTTATGCGGTTACTTTCTATCTGTGCATGTGTGTGACTCTGTGCGTGTTCCCCCTTCCCGTTTTCAAATTTAGAATGCGTTAACCGAATTTCATCAAATTTGGTACACATATAGTACTTAGAAGGAAAATCTCTATTTTATAGTTTTCGTTCACGCCAGGCGTTTACTTTCAAAATGGCGGCTGATTATAATTTTTGGGTGATATGTCATATCACAGGAACCATTCAACCGATTTAAACCAAATTTTGAATGTTGGCAGCATATAATGTAAGCATTGAATAAGATATTGATATGTCTGTTAGTACTCAATTTTGGAAGTATAGCACCACATGAATAAATAAAGCTCTTTTGTTATAACTCGAAAAATATTCAACCAATTATAGCCAAATTCCTGAAGTAATTAATACTATGTTAAGCCATGTAAATATGTGCGATTTAAATTAAGTAGGCACTTTTTGAAAATGGTGGCCGTACCATCAGACCAATTTCGAACAAATTGTGTAAACTAAAAGCATTTCTTACAATCACCGCAACGCATAGACATTTTGGTCCACCATTTTGTATGATAGCATCACATTTAGAAATGAAATTTTTGTCATATCTTGGGAAATAAATTGATCGATTCCTATAAAATAAGGCAAAAAAAGAGTACTGCAGCAGGTGATGTAAACAAGTATGTCTTATTATGTCAGACATTTATTTTCAAAATTGCGGTTCTATAGTAATTTTAGCC
Source organism: Clitarchus hookeri (assembly GCA_002778355.1). NCBI lineage: Eukaryota > Metazoa > Arthropoda > Insecta > Phasmatodea > Phasmatidae > Clitarchus > Clitarchus hookeri. Next base: position 17,986 of record NQII01005299.1, read on the forward strand.
TAGTATACTATAGCATCGAAATCATGTAATTAATTCCAACTTAACTTTGTATGTTGGCAGTATATGTTACAACTATCGAATATTTCTACACAAAGCATCTTTTCACCATAATTTTGTAAGACAGCGCCACAACAATAAATTAAATTTTTATGTAATATCTTGGGGAACAATTGACCGAATCCTACCGAATTTGGCAAACATAAACTGCGGAAGTTGACTCAAACTAGTGTGTTTTAAGTAGGTCAGTATTTTTTTTATAAATGGTAGCGATATACATGTCTTAGCATGCTATATCGTCGAAACCATATAATTAATTTCCTCTTTGTATGCTTGCAGTACATGATAAAACTATAGAACGTGTACATACAATTACTCTTTTGCCCGCCATTTCGCGAGAAATTATGAAATGAATTCAAATTGTTATGTCATATCTCCAGAAAAAACTAACAAATTCGCACCATATTGGCAAACAAGTAGTAATACATCGGGCCATTAAAATTCTTTTGTTTTGAATAGGGCATACATTTCTTTCCAGAATGGCGGCCATACAATAATTTTATCTCAGTTTATAATATATATTAATTTACAAAAAAAATGTCAACATATGCTCTAAATTTGTATGCCAACAATATATATATTACATAACCCTCAAAAATGTATATTAAATGTCCAGTTAGTCAACTGTTTTGTAAGAAAGCCCCACCTAAAAATTTTCACTTTTAAAGTCATATTGCGTGATACATTTAACTCATTTCTACCAAACTTGGCGAATAAATTGTACTGTATTAGATATATTAATTTATATATTTTAAGTGTGCGAGGCAACTATTTTCAGAATTGCCGCAATAAAATAATTTAAGTTTAGTTTACTTTATATATATATATATATATATATATATATATGACAACCATCCAATATGCTAACGTATAAAAATTTTGTCCTCTTTCTAATGAAGATCGTCAAATGAAAAATTGAAGTTTTTGTCATAATTCGAGGACCTGTCAACTGATAACGCCATATTTTACACGCAAGTTGTGCGTGTAATTGCAGGGCACTTAATTTTAACTTTACTAGGAAATACATCAATAAGAGTATCGTACGTTACATAAACTAACATGTTTTACATATTGCAGACTTTTTTTAATGGTTTTAAAATTGTCAAGATTAATTATTAATAATCTAGATTTGCCGCTGGTCTGTGTTCGTTTTTTATTAGTCGTGACTGAGGAAGTTGTGGGGCCCGAAAATTTACCAATTGCAGTGGCTGCTTGGGAGTTCATTGTTGTACTTCCGCGAAGATTGTAGTTTCGCTGGCGTGGTGCAGCTATGCCTACTGTAATACGTGTGTTCTCAGAATACTAGCCAGGCTCGGTGTTCACTTGCCGACGTCTTGCATATCGGCAGTCTGCGCCACGGGGCGCGAGAGGGCGCTTTAGTACGAGGTCTAGGACAGTCGTTGACCAGACAACAACCCGAGCGGTTGCCTTTGATGCTGGACAAAAAATCGAGTGAGTTTTCACGAAAGTCTATGCAGGCTTCAGGCCCTGCCTAGGGCTTGGTTAATTATTTGCGTGATTGATTTGTGCGCTGCGCAAAATAAGTAGATTCGGTGTGGGAGGACGAAATTGCGGGATCACAGTGTAATGAACGGTAAGATGTGTGGTCGGTCCAGCCATCGGAGGTGTGTCCNCCCCCCCCAACCCCTTCTCTTTCGCCGTGAGAGGGGCAGACGAGGTCAGCGAGAGACATGTTAACAGTTACTTAGTAGTTGGTAACTGTAAGTTTAATGTAGGACCCTGTAAAATAGAAAAGCAGCATAAGTTGTGGTATCTATATGGGCTTCTCTGGCAACGGCACACAGGTTTAGTGGAACTCATGTTTGGTAGACTGATCTGTTTAAATAGCGTTCGTGCAGCGAGTTAAAAAGTTATTTTGCTTTATAATATGATAACTAATAATGCAAGAAATCTAGTGAATGTGTTACAGAAAGCTGTATGCCATTAAAAAGGTATTTAGTATGGAGATGAGTATCGTTACTTTATTTTATGGTTTTAGACACGCACCCTCTCCCCTCCTAAGTGTATGATAATTAATTGAAAGTGTAGACTTGTTAGTTATGCTATCTCGATTGATAGCAATGAAGTAGGAAATTTAATAGCGGATGCTCTCGGAGGCATAACGCTCCTGTGGTCCAGGTAAGTCTATCCACCATCTGAGCTGAAAAGGTACTAATTCCCCGACCCCTGTATGTAACATTGTGAGTTTCAGATATTAGAATGATAAGGGGAAGGAGCCTGCATCGCGACAAACATAATTTGGCGGAGTTCGCCAGTTGGAGATACCTACATTTTTGGTGTTTGTTCCTTAAGATTTTTTAATGTTCTACGCGTAATTCTGTCTAGAGATGCGTAAGTTAATTTTTAGGTAATTCGAGTGCCTTGCGGAGAATGAGAAAACTATACATTAAGTTAAATGCGATAATGTTTTTTAGCTTAAGTTAGTGGTAAAATTTTAAGCTGTTACTAGGAGTAATTTTAACCTTTCATAAGGATGTGTTTATTTTGGTAAACTGCTAACTTAGTGTGAGCGAGTAAGATAATAAGTGAATTTATTTATTGTATTTGATGGCAATGGCATTTCGTTTCATCTTGTGAGTGAAATTATAAGCCATAAGTAAGGCATGAAAACAAAAATTATCCTAAACATTAGAAGGGCTCTAAGTGTTTCATTTAAGTGCTGAGTGAATTAGGAGTAAAATAGTGCTTACTTTTTTGTGTGTTTAGAATTATTAGTTACGTAGGGAACGTATGTATGCATGTGTTTTGAAATTAGCATATAGATGGCACAATGGTACGCTACGCTCTGTCGGCTGGCGAGGTGAACAAGAAGTAGCTTCAGGAGCGGAGGCACTAGAGTGTGCTTGAGGGATGTACTGGCGCTCAGCGATTTTTTTAAGAACCACGGGTGTGGTTTTTCCAGAGGCGCCGCGAGATAGCGATGGTGGTAGCCTTGACCTAGTGACTGAGAATCGTGCGGCGGCCTAATTAATCCATTTTTAAATTTCAGATGCTGGACAGCACTTAACCAAAGGAATATTTTATTTATTTATAATAGCGATAATTCGCACTGCCCATGACGGAAAAGAAAAGGGTAATCAGTGATAAATATTATACAGGAAATGCATTTCGGGAGTAAATAAAATGCGGGTCAGTGGATTGGGGAATTACACTTGACAGATAATAAGATAAAAATGTATATGTAGCAGGAGCCTGGTATTATAAACGCACGCATGAAAGGCTCGTATGTATGGTAATGTGGACATAGGTCCGTGGGTTCGACTCTCAAGGGAAATGAATGAGGATAGAAAGTTATTGAAATTGTGATATGCGATTTTGAAGCATGGACAGATTGCAAGCAAATGGAAACCGAGAAATGTATCTGTAGAAAATCTGTTTTGTGATTAACATGTTAATAACTTGTTTGTTTTTGTTTTTATCCTTTGGGGGTCCGATTTTAAATGCACTTTTTTCAAGTACTGTTATAGGAAGTGGATTAAAATGGAGCATCAATACGAAACAAGTATGTCAGATGACTGGATGTGTTTGTTTCTGGGGTAACAATGCAGCACTGAGAGGAATTTATTCCCCCAGTCAGGCATGGTGAATTACGGTTTGCGCAGAACATGGACATTTTGAGAACAGCTATCAGCCAGGACCTGAAGTGAAACAAAAATTAAGTGGGAATTTTTATCGAAACTTTTGGCCTAGGAGAATTTGAAAAAATGTTTGGTTTTTTGTTCAGAGTTTGTTTGTCTGTTTGGTTAGTTTTTCTTTCTTCTTTTTTTTTTTTGTGCCCTTGAGTGAGTATTTTCAGGGTGTAGGGTTTTTTTTATATTGGAGGTGAGAAATATTAAGATGTTCTACTGGAACTGGCCTGGATTATTCAGAGAGAGATGGCCAGGGGGTGCGAGGTTCGCCGTACGTCCGTTCTTCTCGTGGGGGAAGAGGGAAGGTCGAGCTGTCTGAAGCATGACAGATGAGCCGAGGGAACCTCCTTACATGATAGACAAGGAACGGGATGGTGTTGTTCTGTCCGAAGTATGGCAGAGAGAATGTGATGCCACTTTGTCTTTGGTTCCAGCCAGACATGGGGAAGTTCGGCTGCCTTAGTAGTTTGTCTAGGTTGCTGGTAATAGGGTTCGCTGGTCGGACCCCGGACATCTCCAGAGCGAGGGGCGGCCTCAAACTATATGACCTGTCAACTTCTGGGATGTTGAATTGTTATTCTTTTGCAGTGGGTAAATTGTTACATTATTTTTTGTTTGACTGTTTTGGTTTATTTTGCTTTGAGACAGGGCTAGTGCCCTGGAAGTGAGTGTATATACTCTACAAGTGTTGCCGGGTCCTGATGTCTGAGGAGACAGTGTTTGTAAGAGAGAGAGAGAGAGAAACGAGGTGCAGACTATTATTGTTTTTCTTTTTTTTTTACACTTTTGATGATAATAAGTTTTTTTTGTTGAAGAAAAGGACATTTTTATGATGGGCAGACTTGATCAGAGAGAATATTTTTGTAAACGAATGTGTTTTAAATTTAAAAGAAAATATTAACTGGAGTAGTTTATGAATAATCGGAGGGTTGTTTACCGATTGTTAATTAAATTAAATAAAGGTCTGTTATCAAGTTTAATTGAAAAAATATTTAACTGTGGTTGTTAAAAACAATTGGTTTGGTCAGGAAGGAATTTTATTGTTAAAATCTAATGAAAAAAAGAGCTTAAATTGTAAAACAAGTTAAANGAGAGAGAGAGAAACGAGGTGCAGACTATTATTGTTTTTCTTTTTTTTTTACACTTTTGATGATAATAAGTTTTTTTTGTTGAAGAAAAGGACATTTTTATGATGGGCAGACTTGATCAGAGAGAATATTTTTGTAAACGAATGTGTTTTAAATTTAAAAGAAAATNGACATTTTTATGATGGGCAGACTTGATCAGAGAGAATATTTTTGTAAACGAATGTGTTTTAAATTTAAAAGAAAATGTTTACTGGAGTAGTTTATGAATAATCGGAGGGTTGTTTACCGATTGTTAATTAAATTAAATAAAGGTCTGTTATCAAGTTTAAATGAAAAAATATTTAACTGTGGTTGTTAAAAAAAATTGGTTTGGTCAGGAAGGAATTTTATTGTTAAAATCTAATGAAAAAAAGAGCTTAAATTGTAAAACAAGTTAAAGGGAAATGTGCATTGATCATGGAAAAAATAGTGCCTTGTTGTTTTGGTTTTGTGCGTCCATTTATGTGTGTTTGTAGGACTAAGCAGCAGGTACTTACAATGTAACCATTGATCTGTATTTATTGAAAAATTTTATCTGGGAGTAGGAGGTGTTGTTTATCGGGGTAAAATCTAATGAGGGATAGAGAATTTCACTAGCTTATTTTTCGTTGAGGGATGTTGTTTGATGTGGGTCGGAAGTNTCCTGCACTACCCTAGGGAATTGGTGTTCAGTGTCGCATGGACTGGGAAAGTGGGTGGAGAGTTTCTCTAAAGTGGGCGGACTTTTGTCTTGAAATCACAACTACTGTTATCTGTAACTAGGTATACATAAGCGAATAAATTTCTGCTGATTTTTCAACAACATTTATGGATCTTGAGGTGTAATGTGTATGTACTCAGTTACATTGAGCAGCCAAGCAATTTTTCGCACTTTTTAGGCGTTTGTCCACAGTAAGATCTCTGAAAGTCAGTATACATTTGATACGGTACCATATACATGCAGTTTGTAAAATCAATGATTAAATTTCCATACAGGTAAGCCTCAGAGTTTTAGAAAATTTTAACGTTTTTAATATTCATATGATCAAATTTCGGACAGCCCATATAAATGGCATTCCATTTGCCTGTCTGAAATGCGACTATTATGTAGCGCTGTTTTTCACTCGTGAAACTAGTTTAAAATTTCCAATTTACACTCATGGAGCCGGATACGCTCGGGTATGTCTCTAAACTTCATGTACAAAATGGATGTTTCTTCCTTTCTCCGCATATTAAAAAAATTTCACACATTATGTCATGCTTACATATGCGTGGGGCAGTAACAAGTAAATCGACAGCACAGCAGCTTCCAGTGCTGTGCCAGTGTCCAGGAGTGCGTTCGCTTGTGTGTTAGCCATGTGAATAACTAAATCTTGCTTTGAATTAATAATTACATGCTTGTTGTCTTCGGCGAACCCCAGCAGCATTGCTAGTGGAATACATACTTGAAATTTACCATTGGTATAGACGGGGATGGCCGCCGGCAATTGGTTATGCGTCAATGAGAGATAGTTCTTTATGGTGGCAGTGATTCCAACATTTCTCGTAGCATATACTTCACACCCATTCAGTTCGTACGCGATTCTACTTATCATGTGTAGTATAACATTTCTAACGATTTTTGTCGTCGCAGGTAGGGTGTTACCTGCCTTTGTTAGAGTTCCTCGGAACCGCAAATATGAATTACATGGGGTGGTGTATATATCTTGGTATTGCACCGGTCCGAACCTCGGACGAGGGTAAGTACGGACCTGGCATATAGGGTGAGTAAGTGTCGATTTCAGCCATGGTGATCGCATCTTTGAACCCCGCCGGCTATTCTTCATTTAATATTTCCGCATCCATACTTGCTGTTGATCATCAGACCCAATCTTCTAAGGAAACTAGATTTTCAGATGTTAGTGCTCTGCGTGCTCGACTCATACTGACTTTCGGTTTGGCACAGTAAGCATATTTTATTGCTTTTGTGTGCACATACTAAAATTTCAGTCCCATATGTCCTTAAATGTAAGAGTACTGTTATCTCCTCGCCTCGGAAATTAATCAAACGACTGTCTTGGTCCACTATAGAGACTATGACTTCCTGTACGTTCTCCATCACAACTCGAACTTAAATGGGCATCTTCGGAATGTTCACAAGCTTAAAGCCTGGTGGCACCATCGCGGAAAATTCGTGCAGTGTCTGACTTGGCTTGCCATTGAGATACGATTCGCTAACCAAATTACAGTTTATTCTTATATCATTGACGGAGAAGATTTTTACCAGCAGGGTGGATTCGTATGTTTTATTCGCCACGAATTTTACGTTCTAAAAACCTAGCATGGAGGCCAGTGTATCGCTTTACGTGAAGTCTATCTGCGCAATACAATACATCTCGCTGTGTAGTGTATTTGCATTACCACATAGCACTAAAGTCACATCCTCCACCCTCAGATCCCACTTAAGATACTCGCCTATATCTTCGATCTCATACGAACCTGTGGGTATTCATACTTCCCTCCTCTCTTATCACCCCCTTGACATAACGAAACACACAATTGCGTTTATCTATGTTCGGTACTAAAAATTAAGTTTGAAAATCTATCACCACCACAGGCCACACACTGCGCAGGATGAGTGGTGGGATTTGCACAGAACGCATTTCCGAGCTATTGCCCAACATGATAAGGGTTACAGACATGACTGACGCTTATTTTTTTATGCACCTAGTGCTTCCCCATTAAGTGTATATATATATATATATATACATATCTTGCAAGGAAGCACATACATAGGTGTCCACAATTACATTCCCGCGGCTGTTGCTCTGCCTCGTGATTATAATATATACATGCCCCTCTCAAATAAGTCTGCAGTTCCGGCAGGGTCCTTAAGTTACCATAACTGTCAAAGTATTCGACCATTGCCATTCATTCTATATGCTGTCCAATGAGTTCCCGGCCCAGTTCTTGTATCTAGGTTTACTCTAATGCACTCAACCTGCCGCACACTGTGCGGTAGGTGATCGCGCATGAACGTGCCTCAAAAATTGACTATTTTTAATTTTCGTGCAAACTTTTGTATGCCAATGTTGGTGAGCAGGTGATTAGGCAGGGTCCTTAAGAGGGCTTCATTCTCTGCCATACTGACTTTCTCCTGCCTCCAGGACAAAGATACAGTCTGTCGCCATTTTTTTTACCTCTGGCAAGTGCCTCTATATTCCTATTATGTCTCATCGTCTCCGATAGCCATTTGTTTTCCTTCTTCGCCGTGTTCACCGCTCTAGCGATACCACTCGCATCACCGATAACACTGCCGAGAACGCCTAGCGCCTGTAAAATGAGGGGTAAAATGCCTCCATGTTCCCTACTCCTACTTTGCGTGGTTTCCTACCTCTGCCAGTGCGCTTCTTCGACCTTCCACCAAAAAAAATTCAAACACATTCCACTCTTGATTTTAGTTTTCATAATCTTGGACACTCCCCGTGCAGTTATACGTTCGAAGAATTTGGACTTGGGCGAACCAACTATTGACTTGGCTTTATCTGCAAGAACAGTGTCGGCCGCATGCATATCTTACCACTTGCTACTGCTCGTGTAGGCAATATCGTGTTCCTTGCATGCTTCGTCCAACAAATTTACAGGGATGTCACCTCGCTTCAATCTTCGTGCTAGTTGAGTACCGGGACCGCAATACTAATAGCCTGGAATATTTGCTCTATAGGAAGGTTGTATATCAGCATATTTAACAGATTACGCCCGCTCTTGATCTTACTCGCACAGCGCATTACAATACACTAATACATATCATTATCATCTCAACTACTTTATACATTTTGTAATTGACCACTTTACCAGGCCTCAAACCTGGACATTATTGTCTGACATTAGTGTCGGGGGGTTTACATATATGTTCAATGGAGGTAGTAGTACACATACACATATGTTAATCTAGTTAGGGACGTCCCCAGCCAACTTGTACCTGTGAGGGTGGCATTCTCCATGCTGTCCTGCGAGAATGCCCCAGCAAGGATTTTTGTCTGTGTGTTGACCACACACACACAGTGTAACTGGAGAACCGCCCGAGAGCGAGCGGGCAGCATCCAGCGGAGACGGACATGACATGACGGACCTGTCATGACATGTAAACACGGTCCCAGGCATTCTGCCTGACCCAGCTCAGTGGGTGCCCAGACCAGGCGGAAATCTAGAATAATTTACACAATGCCTGTAGAAATATTCAATTAGAGTACATATACAACTCTTGCAGAGAAAAAATTACACATCAGTATGTGCAGATTTCAGGACCCAACTGTTATGGCGATGGTGATAGCCTGCACACTTAATGAATGGGCAATTACCCTTGCGATGTTACACCTTCTCGACTGTTTTCATTGCTTTAACAACATCAGTCCCAATTTTCCGCCCAATGGGGACAGCCCAAGTTTATTTTATGAAACAATTTATTACAGTGAGCATGGATCTATAGCCCTTATTAACATAAAGTAGTAACACGCCGTTAGGCATGCTTTTATTTGTTAACGGGGCGCTCTTAGCCGTGAGGCCCTGCCGCACCCCGGCCTCCCAGTAGGCGGGGAAGAGGGATCACGCCCTCTCATCGCAGACATGACCAGCGCTTTCTGAATTGACCAAACCCGTTTGCCCCGACCTGTACACAGGCCGCACCAGGCAGAGCCCCGATCTGATATTGCAGATCGCACAGAGCATGTCCTACCACAAGGCCTGAGATTCTAGCACACAGATTACCAAGCGTGTGGTGTAGCCGGAGCACTACCCACGCCCCTGACGGGATCTCGGGCACGCCCCCGGAACAATCCTGTTCAACGTCCGGCTCTTTTAGCAAGAGGGGGAATCTCTCCGAGCCTTCTCCAGCATGCGGAGTCAACCACTGCCAGCACGAGTCCAACCTCGTCTGATCCAAATTCCAGGGAGTACCCCTGGATGGGCCAAGCGGATCATCCCGTGCTCCCTCTTAATTTCCATGGCATGTATGGGTTTTCCTGTGTCCGACTGCGTCGCCTAACCTCCATGCGGGAGTGTGCGGTGTCCCTCAGAACAGGTGGGTACCGCCATGACCATCCGGTTTTACTCCCTTTGCTGTCTTCACCAGGAGCCGAGCTCACACGAAGCCGCACACCAGGCCGACTCGCAACATCAGACACGCGTCCTTTACCATCCTAGAATTTCTTCACAGGGAAATTCCTGTTTTGGGCCCCAGTGGCCTGAGTGCCAAGAGGTCCAACACCCCACCAAGTGGTCGGGCCTTGGTACTATCTATCGGCCCAAGCCATCACGGCAGATACCCCTGAACAGCCGCTAGAAAACTGTTTCCCATAGGGCACGGGCGGCAGAGCCCAGTCTGTTTAATCAGGGGTGGCACGAGAAGCCCTGGGTTGCCATGGATGTTGAGAGGCTATAAGAGACGCATCACCCATCCTTTCCGGAAACCGGTAAGTAAGTTCGTCTCGGCTGCCATAGCCTAGTACTGCCACGCCACCTCGAATGACCAACGTACACTCCCCCCACCAGGGTGACCGTACGATCCTCCCCCCAGCCCTTATTAACAGAAGCATACGGAATAATTTCCACCAGGTCAACTTGATACAAATCACGAAGTTCAAAGTTGAGTACTCTTCACCGGCAGTAATTGCGCCGTGCAGGCCAGTGACGCTCAGCAGCGATCTGTGCATGAGACATTGTTAGCACATATATCCACCTCCATGCAATCCTCCCACAATATTCACAATCTCATTCGTTAGTGAATGACTGCCAGCCTGTAGAGACGAGACGAGCAGCCGTAGACAAGATACAAGCTCATTCACATCGTCCCAGAACACACACTCGAGCTGACTGCCCCCATCAACATTCGAAGCCAGTCACGAGCTGCTAGCTACGCCGATGTCTGGAAACAGCTCGGCAACAATGTCGAATTTCGGATGTGACTCATCCTTATGTCTTGCTGGTTGCATCATTGTCAGTCAAATGTGCACTCGTGAGGCTAAGTAATCTCTTGTATTGCTGAAATGCCTCTCACGTGAACTCGCTGGGACGTCGTTTGAAAGAGCTCGTAGAGGCCCGGAGATGCATGTCTTGCTTCACTGACAATCTGTATAAAATCATAATTTATAAATAATATTTGCTTCTTCCCCAAGTACAATATTTTATTCAATCTATAAACACTATAAGTGTCGTCATTAATCCTCATTGTGTACGAAGAAAGATAATTACGAACAGTGGTCGAGCAAAAGTGAGAACCGTGGTTTTTGTGTTTCCATGTAGCTAAAGCCAAACATCATTATTGTCCACGGTATCATCCAGAAGTAGCTTAAGTTCCCCGGCCGGTTCAGTCTTCACGCCAACAGAGGGAACAGTTTGCCTTTGTAAAGTATCCAACCGGGATGTGAGCGGACGGAAGGCCTCTTCCAATACAGCATCAAGCTCCATACGAGCGCTCTTGGCCAGTATATACTTATCATGTACACTTGCAATGACACGATGTAAATCCTCGATGGCAGCAGACTTAATACTAAAAGGGTAATTAAAATGTTCATTATATATATATATTAGACAATGTCTGTATGTGTAATCAGATTGACAATTTTATCTTCAAATTTGTTGAGTTACGGGAGGACTACAGTATGCACATGCTCACAATGTGTCCATTTTTCATCGTCCGTGTATAGGTCATTTAAATAACGAACAATCCTGTGTCGTATAATTTCTTTTATATCTGTGAGTCCCATACTCAAAGCTAGGTTGCGACTATCATGTTCCTCGATCATATGTGTAGGAAGTATATTAGTCATTCTTTCGAATACAGAGCTTAGTTTCGTTTTCAAGCTGCTGCTCTCACTCTCTAGCTGTGTATGTAATGGTTTAGCGTGCCCGCACCTCCGCTCGGTACATTAATGTGATCGACTAGTTTAGCAGAAAGGTCGGAAAAAACCTTAACGTCAACCTGTCCGAGTTTCGTCTTCACGTCAGTGAGCTTGGCTTCCACAACAGCCAGCTTGCCGGCACCCTTATTCGCTACAAGAAGGTGATACTTCAAGGTGGCTGCCAGGGTAGTAAGAGCTCTATAGTCAATGTTTTCGCCCAAGTCAAGGAGCTGTGCCTACACAGCAGGATGCTCGCTTCCTAGCACGCTCCGTACATTGTAGGTATAAGACCGAAAATGGGTATTCACCATAGCAGACATTGTACAGACAGCGTCGATGTTCGTGGTCTTGGCATTAAGGTGATCATCTAGTTTAGCAGCAAGACTGGCAAGAACTCAGACGCCAACATAATAAATTTTCTTCTCCACAGCTGAAATCTTGCCACCTAAAGTGTCGAGTTTCCGCACATCTTCAAACAATTTCTGAAGCTGAGCCTCCATCTTGGTAGACAGCACATTCGTATTGCCGAACAGTCGTCCTTCCACAGCTTCAAGTGCATCTCTTGTAGTAAAAGCAGTCAGTTGAGAAACATGTTCGATCAATGTACCGAGCTGCATATCCATGTTAGTAGTCAGTATGTTGGTATCGAAGAGACGGCCTTCCACAGTGGCGAGCTTCCCACACAAAGCAGACAGTTTCTTAACATCTTCGAGCAATGGGCGTAATTCAATTGCCATGGCAGTATGATTTCTGCTGGCTATTCGCTCGCCCACACCACTCAGTGCGGTCTATAAAGCAGCGATCCGGGTCATAGCAGACAATAGTGTGCGAAGATGCATCTCAATGCCGGCCTGAAGTGCTGCCACTGGCTGCAACACTTCCGAAGTAACGCTGCGGACAAAGGATACATTCACCGCATCACCGTCATGTTTCGCCCTGCCGAGATTCTTGGCTCATTTCCCGCCGAAACTGAAGTGTCTGTCGATAGTAGATGTAATACAGCTGTCCGGTGCACGCTTCAGGCCACTATGGCCGAACTTGTATATATGGCGTAGCTCATAGTTCACTGATGATTGATAATGAACAGATCGAAACCCTTGCAGTACCGCCCCTTATGAAGTGGAAAATCCTTTGCTATCACTAGGTAACCGCGAGGTTCGCCCCATCAAGATGAACACATGTCTTTAAATCTGTCGAATATCATATCAGTATTAACGTGATCAGAGAAAACATGACATAAATTCAGGTCATCCATACAAAATAGAATGAGGAAATTGGCATTGTCACGAAGAAGCTGTTTATGTATACGTGAATAAGTTTGGCATAGGTAAATCGAATCAATCACCACATGTCGTCCCATGCTGAAATACTGCTTTATTGTCGACTGTTTCTCACATGCCACATCGTCGAAAATAAACACAGAGTTTGGTAAAGCATCACTTGGCTGAACTAGCTCTTCATTGCCACTAAAAGGAAAATATCGAAGTCCGCCCATGGCTTGTAGTATTTGCACTAGCCGTACGTACTTTGGCTGTTGAAGTGATTTCGAGGATAGGTAAATGTTCTCGAACCGAAGACCATTGGGTTCCTCCAGAAGGCTGAGAAGCACACACGTCTTGCCACAGTTGCTCGGCCCCGCCTCGATACCCCGTACAATGCTAGGTAGTACCTTTCCATGACATCATCCTCAGATGTCAGTTTCATCGTCGACATCACTGATGCAGACAGGAATTGTGGTGGACTGTGGTACGATCTCCATTGAACTGATATGTGAATGGTTAAACCACGATACTTATGCCAGTCATGAACGACCATGTTCGGGTGATGTGGTCGACCACATAGTCGTCGAAGTGTATGTGCATGTGTGTGTGCATGTGTGCATGTGTGTGTGCATGAGCATGAGTGTGTGTGTATGCCTGTGTGCGCACATGTGTGTGTGCATGAGCATGAGTGTGTGTACATGCCTGTGTGCGCACATGTGTGCTGCATGCATGTGTGTGTGAGAGCAGTGCTGCTGCTGTGAGTTGCATGTGTTCATGTGTGTGTATGTGTGTGTGCATGTGTGTGTAGCATGTGTGTGTGCATGTGTATGTGACTTAGGGGAGAGTCTTGGGGGACTGGTGTTGGGAGTCTTGTGTTGTCAATCAGTGAGTGGGGAGGTACGGTAACATTAANTGCTGCTGTGAGTTGCATGTGTTCATGTGTGTGTATGTGTGTGTGCATGTGTGTGTAGCATGTGTGTGTGCATGTGAATGTGACTTAGGGGAGAGTCTTGGGGGACTGGTGTTGGGAGTCTTGTGTTGTCAATCAGTGAGTGGGGAGGTACGGTAACATTTAGCTGCACACATAGAAGGAGCTGTGATGGGGATGTCCCTTTACTTTGGGGCACCTGATGTAGGGTACCAGCTAGCAACATGGTAACTACTGGCTAGGTGGAGCTGTGATGGGGACGTCCCTTTGCTTTGGAGTGCATAATGTGGGTACTAGCTAGCAACATGGCCACCACTGGCTAAGTGGAGCCATGACCTGGACATGTGAGCATGACGTACAAGTTCTTGTAGGAAGGAATTACTTAGTATTCTTATTTAGCAGCAAAAGTAGAAAGCCATGTCGGAGCATTGTGGTAGGGACAAGTCGTTGTGAAGTCATCGTTACTAAGATGCCTCACCTCATCAGGGTGTCATGGCAGGGAATCGTTGACAAAATGCCTGCCATCGGGAAGGAATGCAAGATAAGAAAGTTGGGTTCTGGCTTACAAAATGGCTGCTATTGAATTCTCAAGGGGAAAATATTGACTTTGACCTTAATCCATCGTCTCCCCATCTGGCTCCTGTGTCCCAGAACCTACATTTTCTAACTACTGGAAATGTTTTTATTGATGAGTGTCTATGCTTGGATTAGGAGGAATGCATGGGATTCTTCACTTCACTGTGTGTATCGAATACCGTAAGGGTTAGCGAAGTGGTTTTAACTCTGTTATTGGGTTTTACGAGCCATGATTACTTTATAGAAAGCAGCATAACGCATCCGTACACGACACATGATTTTTTTGAAATCATTAATTTTTTGTTAAAATAATTACATTCGTACATATGAAATATATATACATTATGTTAGTGATGGCTAGAGTCTCATTGATAATTTTTTCTTTAAGGTATAATAAAACTGGTATAATATTATTTCAACTTATTAAAATTATAAGAAAACTGATGTACTAATTATTTTTTTCTTTGCCATTAATTATTTTAAAACAAAACTGAGCATAACATAACTCGAGATAAAATAAAAATATGTATATTGTTTTAAACACATTTATTTATGCACACACGTTACAATAATATTATTATTCTGCATAAACCAATGAAGGAGGATACAATCCTTTGAGTCTTGGAGGGAATTGCACACAACATATGTTTTTATATTTATAATGGATTCCGCATAGTCTTTTTTTAAATGTACCCAGGTTAACATAACTGCAAAATTTTAGCACTTCGGCGTTGCGCGGGGCACAGCAATATCTTTTAATTTTGCACTCGTGAACTCTTATGACGTACTTCTCGACGAACTGTCGAAATGGCGGGCAGCGGCAATGCTTGTGAAGGTCTACAAAATTGGTTCCGATGAGGCACGCATTGCGAATCGCCGACTATTGGCATCTTCCAAACACATAATCAGGATAAGAGGTAATTATGGAGTCCAGAATTGCCAGAATTTCCTCTTACGGAATATTCCCCTCGTTCCACAATAGTCAGTGAGTTTCGTACATCAGTAGGCATTACGCCTTTTGCATGGTGCTACCATGAACTCAGCAGTGAAAAAAGTGAAAAATTTGGTTTTCTCATCTTCATCACTGTACAAGATGGCAACATTCTTAATGGTGTACGATTCCGACTTGCAAAAACCTTGGATGTTGAAAACTTTTTTTTTCACTAGATGTTTTTTGTTATATATAAAAAAATTTATGTTCCTATACACACACCGAGTGTCAAAATTTTTTAACAAAGTCATTTAAAACTCCGTCGAGGTACATACACATCCGGCACCTGTGTTCTGCGTTGGATTCTATTCCGGGTAGTGCTTGCCAGTAAATTTGTTGAGGGGGAGCATCTTCCATGGGTAAAGCTTGCGAGTAGTTAACTTGCATTCGGACGTTGTCTTCTACAGGGAAGGCGTCTTCTACGCGGAGGGCATCTTCTACGGGGTAGGCGTCTTCAACCGTGACATATGATACAAACATATTATATGTATATTATATATTTATAATACTTCCAACTTCTAAATGACACATTGCATGAGCATGAGTGATTAATCTTTCAAATCTGAATTTGTGTAATTTAGTCTGTGTCAACACGGCATTGTGATATAATTTTTAGTTCGTATGTCAAGTTATTATTTTAGTACTTTTATTTATAAATAATTTTAGTATATCAATAAGCACTATATTTTCCTAGGAATATGAACCATTCAATGCCTGTTTTCAGTAGTAGCATTTGTGGTGTTTGTTTATTTATATTTCAATAGATAGGGGTTTTTAATTAAGGACAGCAGTTATTTAGGTTTATTTTTATTCAAGTATGTGTTACTGTGGGAAAACTGCCTACATGTCATTGAAATAACGATCTTATGACAGGTGAAACTATGAGATGTTACACACATAGTGTTCTAGTTTTGTGCATCAGCAGAGACTCAAGACTAACAACACTAACATTACAATAGCTAGCAAAGCCACCCGCTTCCCTCCCCCCGGGCAGACATCCTAAGGTTTCGGTTAGAGTACTGTTAGTCTCGCCCCCTTCATTCCTCGCACTTAGATCACCCTTGACCAACCGTCCCTCCCTTTTCCGCAATCTCCAAGTACTCGGTATCAGTCCTTGGAAGTACAGTTTCCCCACGATTGCTCAACACAAAACAGCAGGCTCCGTCAACTTGAATAGGAAAAGCGAGTCCTTAACGAAGCTATTGTCAATCACATATAACTTGTCATGATTATGACAATCAGTGCGTGGCAACTTGACGTATATGAAACTAACAAAGCGCCATTTACTAAATCCTGTATCAACTGATGCAAGAACGAACAAAAGTTAATATTATGTTGGCTTTTCTGACTGCGCTGCCTACGCACATCAGACAAGCAGAAAATACGCGATCAAAAAGAGTTCCTAGATTAATTAATACATTTTATTTTACGTGGTCACAAAACAGCGATTGTTAGAATTACTAACTAAACTTCGTGATAAAGTAGTAATGTTAAGGGGGTTCAAAATTAAATGCACAACAAAACGATCCGTGTCCAAATGAAACGCAACTTCAAACCTTGAGAATTCTTTTCACGTTTTATCCCCAATCTCCATCCATGCTTTCCATACGTGCTAGATATTAATTCCAAAAGCATACAGACATATTGCATAGTATTGTTGAATTACTTTTTCTAATATTTTGTCGAAATTATTTCAAATTCTTGTCGTTTCGAGCCAGTAATAGAAGAAAAGTCAACTTTTAAATAGACAGGATCAAGAGGTAGGCCAATGTGCTGCTATCTGTTGAGTAATGCTCAGGGCTCACAACCCGCCCTGCCATGACACGCGCGCCATCTGTCTGCTCTTTCCCGAAGCATTACCAGCCACAAAAAAAAAATAGATTTCGTGTGTCAAATAACAAATTTACGAATAGATACCAAATATTTCATTTTTCCGCGAGCTCTGCATAATTTTTAAAGTAACATATATTTTGTGTAGAGCGAGTTTGATTACTAGTAATTATGTTGGGCCGGTAATCGTACGTATACGCCATTACACGCCATGTTGTTTCCATGTTGTTACTATATTGTATTAATAAAACGAAGGAAATGGGACGTGAGTGAATCGTTTTTAAGCAATTCTTACATTACTCCATGCCACATATTTCCAACTCGAACTGTTTAGTATCAGTAATAGCAGAATTACTGCTTTTCAATAGTCGTTGGTGAGTTGTTGGTGAATAAAAGTGCGTTATCGATCAAGTCTCACTAATTACTTTTAGTTCTAGTTATATTAGCTATGCTGTCCTAAGTGTGATAAGAACTTACCGTCTCGCAAATGGTAACAGAAATTCGTTGTCACGAAAAAATTAAAAAAGAGTTAGCAAATTTTTAAATTGTTGCAAGGTTTTATTTATATTTTTACTTTTATAACTTAAGAATTTTTTTTACACAAATGTCAGTCTCAACCTCCACTGATGGCGAAAGGACACATAAACGAAAAGTAAAAATTTGCCCTACTTTCGTCGAACTGTCAAAATCTTGCCCAGTTACATGAGACAGAGAATACCAAGAGTCTAGCTTCTATGGTATTTTAACCTTGACATTTAAAAAACTTGCTCCTTATTTAAATATAATATTTACTACCTGCGCATTGCGTAAATATACAATAAACGATTATGTAGTTTTTCTATTCCAATATTGTAAAAGCACGTTTTTGGTTCCATCTTTTAATTTTGATGGAACACAGCCGTCTTTGTATTTGCATCTCTAGTCTGTTAGTTTGTGCCACGTGCATTTTTGTGAATACTTACATGAATCTGTTTATAAAATAGTGTTTCACCTATAAGATATTGATTCTTCTTCTCACAAATACGAGGTGTGTTAAAAAAGTAAGGTGACTTTGAAAATTTCGAGTTCTACGTACATTCGATTATCGATTGTTTTTATTGTTATATTGGTACACATGTCCCCAACATATGTTGACATTATCAGCCATTTTGCATTGTTAGTTTGTTTGTGACAGATATAAAGGTTAGGCGTGTTTTGGTGTGCTTGGCGTTTTTTTGCTATCGCAAACATTGGATCAAAGAATCTGTATTAACAACACCGTAATCATGCCTCAGCCACCGTATTCACTGGACGTGGCCCCGGTGACTTGTTCCTGTTCCCAAAACTGAATAGACCCATGAAAGGACGGAGGTTTGCCACGACTGAGGAGATAAAGACCTGGGAGGCTTCAATGCCATACCAAAATGCGCATATCATAAGTGCTTCGAGGATTGGCAAAAAGCGCTGGCACAAGTGTATTATATATGTAGGGGATTACTTTGAAGGGCACAAAATATATATTAATGAATACATAAATATTTATAGAGACAATATCACAAAATAACAAGTCACGTTATTTTTTTAACACACCTCGTATATTTTTCGTGTGAAATAACTGTGGATAAATGACGGAATCAATAAATTTGCCCGGAAAACTTAGGCCGGCATAAAAAAATAGCTGGTGAAGACATGCGTTGTCTGCCAACATCAAAAGTAAACATTTGTGGTTTAACGCCCTTAACACAATATAAAACATAAGCATTTGACTTTACGTTTTGACTGTACATTTTGCTTATTCACATGTTTCCTATGGAGCTTGATGCAATTGTACTGTCAAGAATAAAGTCAAGCACTCTTTACTTCACGTTTTCAAAAATTTTAAACTTAAAGTCGAAAGTCAAACAGCCATTTTGCTGAGAACCAATGAAAGGTTTTGTGGGATGAATTTTACTGTAAGGAGATTTTAATTTAGGTATACTGAATCGAGCTTTGGTAAGTTTGTCATGTCAAAATTAAAGAAATAACTAACGAATATTATATGAAGAGTAAATCAATGAATTGGTACTTATGAATAAAGAAAACAAGTTTTTGTTTGAAATGAAATTGAAATATAAAGGCCTCGGCTTATAATAAAAACATATTCATAAAATAGATTCTTGGCTGTTTATTATAATTTAAATAAGAAGATGCGCATTTTTACGAAGATCGCCAGCCCAATTTTCATTTGTCTGAAATGTTACGTCAAGTATGTATTGTGTATCGGCGATTTAGTTAAAAGTATTGGAAACGTGAAGGGACTTGACTGTGTGCCCTAACGTTGGCAGTACCGTAGAAACAACTTCGGCAAACAAATGAATATGACAGGCTCTCTCGTTGAGTTGCGACTCTTTTCTTGTATGCTCCTTGTTTGAAAACATGCCACTTAAATGTGCAATTTTTCGTGGGCAGCTTAAGAAGATGATATGAACATAATCGAGACAAATAACACAGGACACATCCTTCCAATAGAGGAGCATGACTACGTCCGGCAGCATTTATGGCGTTAGTGGAAACAACATGTTACACATTTAATAGACGAAAGAGGGTAGTCTGACGCTCTGGGCGATGTATTGGCATGTGTGTTCACAACAATTAAGTTAAAAAATAATTGGCATGAATTATTCCACATCTAACAGCAGACGCGAAAAATTGTGGGTAGATGTAAAATACAAGCATGACAAAATTGCGAATCTGTCGTTTAAAGCCAGTGCGAAAATAAAACTAAAAAAAAAATATTAGGACCTTACACTTACTCTCAACGTTTTGCGTCTCAAAAATCCTTGACAAAGTAACCTACGCACAATTAGCAGAATACTTAAATGCGAATGATTTGTATTATAAAAACAATCGGATATCCACCCTCATCGCAGACACATACTTGCTGTCTGTGAGTATGTGTGTATAGATATCTTATATACATATATATAAATGTTATACATTTATAATATTTTTATACTTTTCTGAAGTCTGCGATATCATAAATTAGGAAAGGGTTACTGGACAAATTAAGCAGTAATGGCTTCCCAACAAGTTCCGTTAAATGGGCGAGAAAATATTTTAATAGTCGTTCACAAATTGCAGAGTAATAAATGTTTGACGAATTAAATTGCTTGGATTGTGAAGTCATTAGGGATGGAGTGCTATATAAAACTCTCTTAGGGCCGATTTTAATTTCTATCTCTGTTTCTCTATGCATATATTTATACACCCGACAACACACACACACACACACACACACACACATGATCTTCCACGTGTACCTATCGTGTCATCAGTAAACAGATGACACCGAATCATTCATCTTATCCTCCCCGAATGATTAACTGGATAGAGTAGAAATAGTAAACGAAGCTCTTGAGAGAATTAATAAGTAGTGGAGTGCAAACAGCCTTAAAATAAACCCAAAATTAAAGCTCTTACATGAAAATTTTAGCATAACACGCCATTAAGAAGATATAAATGCATCCAGTAAACAAAATAAGTAATGAAATAATCCCGGAGGTAACGAAGATTAAGAGCTTAGGCAATTAACTCGACCGGGTTGTTAACTGGGTCAAGCAGATGTCGGGGTTAGTAAAAACAGGATAATTAT
This sequence comes from Clitarchus hookeri, assembly GCA_002778355.1. Lineage (NCBI taxonomy): Eukaryota > Metazoa > Arthropoda > Insecta > Phasmatodea > Phasmatidae > Clitarchus > Clitarchus hookeri. The sequence goes on from NQII01005299.1 coordinate 38,874, forward strand.
GGCTTAAGTACGTTAAAATATTCAAACATATCTTATCGACAAGAAAAAGATAAATATCTGTGACCTACTTATTGGTTATATTTACTTCTAACTGTTGCGCAGGTCTGTTTATAGGAATAGAAAATTCTCTAAAATACATAATACTGAAGCTACAGAATGCTTGTCTTCAATTTGCCTGTAATTTGAAGAGAAGAGAGCGTATAACGAGCTCTGGCTGGATGGATATGGAAAATAGAAGACTGCTACAAAATGCCAGACAAGTCTAAGGTAGGTATAAACAACAAAAATATCTCCTTGATAAATTAACGCAGCTTACACCTAATCACAGACATTTTGCTCGTCACATAGACAAGCTAAGTAAGCGTCCCCATTCACGGTACTGCTATTTACTGAAAATCGTTCACTTATGTATGTAGCATGCAAACTCCAGAAGTGGAATTCAATCAAAGCAAACAGAAATCCACTTGGCCGCACCGCGTCGCTGTAGTAGGAATATTACTTAACGATAATTCGTAATTGATATAGGTATAATAGAAAACCATGCGTGAAGTAGTCCGGATTATAGATTATTGTTTGTAATATAGGCAGAATAAACATATTTGTTTATATAATTCTATTTTGCTAAGTGTATTTTAATTTCTTCCAATGCTGACGTATATATATAACTTACTAGCGAACCGGCCCGGCTTCGCCCGCCATGTTAACTCAAAATGTCACTATGTGATTATTTATTTAACCCAAAAGACAATTCATTTATGTGAAAACATAATGATAAAATTATACTATGTTGGCCTAGATTTTTAACTGATTACGGCAACCCAAAATAAAGGAAGGAAATATTTTTTACCCGATAGCCAAGAAGTAGGGTATTGTTTTTTGAGTGTATCTGCGCAGTTATCGCGTAGTTACCACATTTTCGCTTTCCAGCGTCGATGTATGATAATCAAAACGTGAGTTTCATCAAGTTGTAGCTTTAGAAATACGTGTTCCTAGGTACTAATTTTTGCGCTTGGCTGACGGATCATAATCGATCACGAAAATTAAGCACCGTTCCCAGCGGCACACATTTGGATGGTTGACCGTTTAGTGGCATAACATCTGAGCGCTTCCAGACTTCGGAGGGCACGTTAAATATTTCATCCCGGTTGTTATCGATTGATAGCAGTCGTTAAGCCATTTCAGAGGTCCTTGGGCGGCCTGATAAACTTAAATGGCTGCCATATAAACATTTTAGTTTAGTATTTATATCTACGAAACTATGTTAGAAATTTTAACTTAAAGTTGTATGCTGACAGTATCTATTAAAAATCAAATGTTTCTATACAGAGTCTTTTCTTGTCCGACATTTTATAAGATAGTGTCACATGAATAAGTTTTCATGAAATATCTCGGGAAATAATCAGCTGATTTCTCCTAAAGTTGGCACACCGATAGTGCCGCAAAAAGTAATGTAAGTTATTATGTTTCAAGTGGGTCAGGTATTTTTATAAATGGTGGTTGTATGCGTAATTTACAATAGTATGTTATATCTATTAAACGATTTAACAAAATTCAACCAAACTTTGTATTCCGATAGTACCTACCTATTTCAGCCATTTCACACACTGAGAAACAGCACATTAGAAAATGCAATAATTGGAAAATAATTGATACTCATAAAACATATAGGAATAGTTATCTATCAATATTCCCCATTTAATTGCGTAAAATTATACGCATAAAGGCACCAAAGCATTCATGGCACACACCCATGGTTGAAGCAGAAATAGAATTGGCATAGTATTTTCCAGTATAGCAACTACGATATTAATCATTTCATATCACTGAACCAAATAAAATGTAACATGTTGACTGCTCTTATTTTATTCNTAGCAACTACGATATTAATCATTTCATATCACTGAACCAAATAAAATGTAACATGTTGACTGCTCTTATTTTATTTCATTGGGGTTTCCTTCATTTATTTTTAATGTGTGCAAGTGGAACGTAACAAATAGCATTAAACTTCACAATATTAAAATATGCAAATGCGATCGTTGTACGTGAATGAGCATCAAAAAGAACAGACATGGCATGGCATTATATAACCTAATCNAATATGCAAATGCGATCGTTGTACGTGAATGAGCATCAAAAAGAACAGACATGGCATGGCATTATATAACCTAATCTCATATGCGATCTTAATTGGTCAGGATAATACGATACTAATATATCATCAGAAACATAATACAATAACATGAAAAATAAACGAAAAATTCTTAGCAACTCGGAGCCCAACTGCCTACCAACACGGCTGCATGAAAGGTTGTGTACATTTATACCGCCACTCGAACTTCAAAAGTAGCCTCTTTTAAGAAAACATTTTTAAGCACCGCTGTCAAAAGTAATTAAATTCTACTCAATGTAAGCGTTTTGCTGTTTGATATGGTCGTTTTGCATTTGTACATTGTTGTTTTACCTATGTAATGTGTTTACACAAAACTTACACTAAATTTCGACATAACAGAACATATTCAAGTAGTAACAACAAATGCTACAGGAGAAGATGCCATTACATACATACCGACATATTTACAAAGTTTGTTTCAAAATACTGTTTACGAACATTATATGCAGCCGATATTCACCATTAAGTAAGTTATAATAAAGTATTTTAACTTAAGACTGGCAAGCAAGTTAACTTTATTTTTATGTGTTCCAAGAATTTACTGTTAATTCCGGGGGTGGGGACAATTGCGCCACGCCCCTCACAAGAGTGAGGTGTATCTATTTTTCTGGTTAAACCAAGGTAAAAAGCATTTAATATATGTTCACCATCTCTCTACTAGTTTTTTCACAAACACCTTAAAAAAGGTAACCGCCAAATCGTGTTAAGTTCTACCCAGTCGCTATAATACAACCGGTGAAAGTGATGCCGACCCTGACGATAAAGAAGTCGCTAGACTTTGCTAAGAAAATTTTTAGATTTCGGAATCAAATTATATACTGTGTGTATGCATATATATATATATATATATATATATAGAGAGAGAGAGAGAGAGAGAGAGAGAGAGAGAGTGAGTGAGTGAGTGAGAGAGACCACTGGATATGTAATTTTTAATGCCAATGGTTACGCAAACTTACGAAAGGAAAATTAGTAGCCACATAAGGCTTAGAAAGTTTGAAATTTTTTACTTGTTTTTTTTTTGTACTTGTTTTTTTTTGTCATTAACAGGTACGGAAGTTTGTTTATGGCTGATCGCTCTTACGCCATTTTTTTTTTTTTTTTCAATTTTTAAAACACTGAAAAGTGTTTTGTAGTTTTAACTACGGCTACTGCTGTCACCGTTACCTTCCATATTTGTTAGTACGTAGGAAAGAAAATTTACAAATCAAATCACGGGTAAAATAAAACTACAAGGTGGTTGCTTGCAATATTCTTTTCGTACTGCGCCTATAGTCGGTTCACGACTGGAAGAGACTTTCTTGAAGCCCTGCTAAAGATCTACTTTCAAGCCCATTTTGTATCCTTCTGCCAAAGGAAAACAAACATTCCCATGTGACTGCCATGTGGCAGACACATGGCAATGTTTACATGCAATGTTTACATTCCACTGTGTGTGGGTACATGTGTTCGTACATGCACGTGCCCATTATAAAAGTCATGTATATATTATTAATGGATATTCGACAAGCGTAAAGTTTTTAATCTTGAGAATTTCACACAAAAGAATATGCGATGCAAGCGAAAAACATTTCATTCTATAAATCCAAAATGCGAGTATTAAAAATTTGATGTTTCGTGTGTGTGTGTGTGTGTGTGTGTGTAGGTTTGATTTTGACTGGGGGATTGGGTGGGGGAGATAAACTTTCACTTTGATTACATATTATAGATGTGGCACAATACTTTGCATTGAAATGTGTCAAGGAGTCCATCCAACAACATAAACATGGCACCGCCAATCTCTCATAAGCCCCCGGATGGCCGTGCTGTCACGAGGTCAGGAACCGAAGTTCCCATAACACTTATAGTTGGGTTTGCAACAAAAATGCAACCCAACAGACTTCGTTCAAATAATTGAGCCGGTGGTAGGCCGCTGTGTTTATGTTTTAGTTGGGCTCTGGGCCCGTATTTAATGCTGTTAACCTCTGTTGCTATCTTAAGATATTTTTCGAAAAAAAATTTAACTTAAAACTAATACGAAAATACATTGGTTTCACTAATGTCTAATATTCAAACAATTATATTGAAACATGTTGCTAAGCAAATGCTTAGAGGAGGAACAAAATAAGTGTGCCACATATTTAGTAAATAAATGACAATAACAAATTAAACATAACTAAAAAATGTGGCTCCAGTAAACAAAATTTTACAGAGAACTGTTGTTTACAATAATTAAAGAAACTAACAATGGTGTGTCCTAACATCTCCAGTTTTGCATTAAGTTAAAACCTCCTAAAGGCATAAGCCGCAGTACTTATAAATACTGTTTATTTATTTATTAGTTAAATAGAAGTACCGGTAATAACTTATGGATTGTAGTGATTAAATTTGCTACAGAATTACCATAGATCAAAACAAAAAAAATACATTTACAACTCAACACAGCAGCAACTATAAAAATGAATACATCCATCTCCACTCCAAAAATAGAAACCAATTATTCAAAAAAATGATGTGCTTCAATAGCTGCTCTCTGATGTAGACTGCTACTTTACATATAATGCTATAAAGCAATGCTCAACAACGTTACCCTACAATTTAATGCTACGCAAAAAGATTTTGCAAAAAAAAGGATACAGCAAACGGAATGTTGTGCTCCTGCAGCCAATTGATGATGGCATCTTTCCTCCAGCTACTTTTGGGGAACTTCGCCAGCTGAAATCACCACACGATAAAAACAAATTAAAATGTTTTACCCTTGAATGTTGCCAACAGTATGTCTGTTGTATAGAATGTTTGAATTAAGCACAATTCTTTCCAAAACATAAACTTTTAAATAGTTGGTTGGTTGCATAGTATTTATTGGATACCAAATGTATGATCGGAGACTTCTATAATGTGAACGTGATAAGAATGTCTATAACTACTGTGCTAGAAATTCTTAAACTTTTTATCATATTACATGTAATAGTTTTCCTGATACCTGTGTTGACTAGCACAGAATCTAACATGTCACAAAAAATATAAAAATTTTATTTATTCAAAAACACGAGTTTGGAGCTCACACCTGTGTGGTGTGATATGGTGCATTGTGTATAACAATGACTCTTGTATGTTTTTGGCATCAGTAACTGTAGTTGACCCTGAAACTGAATTATGGTCCTTTTTAAATTATGCAAATTAGGTTGGCTATGTAGCACTGAAAGTGAAAAATATGACACTGATAATTTTCAATAACTAAAAGACAATGGCTGTAGAGCAGCAGTGTTGGGTAAATGCATTAATACACAATTGTTTTCTTAAAAGATTATAACTGCGATTTCATAGATTACGATGTCCTCTCGTGTTTGATGAAGTGATACAGATATGTTTCATAGTAGGGGAAGTTCCAGTTATATCAACTGTAATCTGTTTAGTTATGTATAACAATGGCAATAAAAGTCGCAATGTAACTTCTGAATACAAAACAAGCAGTTTCTTCAGAATCTTAAAATTCACCATCTCTCGATAACCTATATAAAATTAATTGGCTATAACAAACTCATTATAGAGGCAATTTTCCTTACCATTGTCTGTTGTCTTTATAATAAATTTCCACTGTATATATTGGGTTGTTTATGAAGAATCCCTCGCAGGGGTACACAAATTCCAACACAAAGTAGTTTTTATTTTTAATTACACATTGTAATACCACCTTTTGGTTGGGTGATTCATACACTCACATTTGAGTCTATATAACCCTACAATACTAGGTTAGTGTAAAATCCAAAAATGCCTAGGTTAGTGTAAAACCCAACAATCCTAGGTTAGTTTAAAAATGTAAAATAGTGATTGTCCCATCTTGGGGTTAGGTTCTGTAGGTTAGGTGGGCACATGTTACGAAATTAGTCGGACGTTAATGCCCCTCGAATATTCGTGTTCTGCATCATTAGTAGAGTGAATTATTGTTATTTTTACAGAAAAGCCCCTAAACTTAATAATTATTAAAATAAACGTTAAAAAGACACGTGGACAATGTTCGACGACGTTATCAAGTTATTAAGAAATTTTCTTTATGTTCTTGTAAACACATTTCGTAGGCCAACATAATTGACCTTAACACACACAACTTACAAACGCAATGGTTAATACTACATATATTTTAACATACCTTATCACTGTGGATCTGGAGAGTTTCAACATTTCTGCCGCTCTTTCCGCGACGTTGCAGGGTTTCATTTCCCCTCGCCTANTTTCCGCGACGTTGCAGGGTTTCATTTCCCCTGGCCTAGTTAGGGAATACAACGATTAGTGAGGTTAATGATGTCCTGTTGGCGTTGATGAAAGGTGACTTCTCTTTTCTTCACCTTTGTAGAACTCATTACTGCACACAAAAACTACCGCAACATACAACGTAAAATACAGTAAATAAAATTTTAAGCAAACCTGAAATAAATTTAAAAAATATTAAACACGTGAGAACGCACTACGAGTAATCTCTTATACAGGTTACAGAAACGAAAGGAATCAGTACTACGAGAAATAATAAAGAGCGTATATAAGTTAAAAAAAAACCAATAAATGAATTATTATAGGTTAAACAAGATAATCTCACAAATTCTCTGGCACGTGTGTCAACCACACCTCGCCAACAACACACGGAACGAAGATTTGTAAACAAATGGCCGCGCTACTTTCACCTTGAGCATGATCATGTGACTATGCAAGAAACGTTGAAATCTAAATACGTTAGCATCACGTCATTAATTATTGGCATAATATGATACAAGTCTTTTCGAAACCCATTTGTAAGCGATAAGTTAACAATTACGTTAAAACTTTAGAACTATTTCCTCTCTTTGTGCTGGCAACCTAACGGCATAACTGTATCCGCGCTCGCCGCTGTTTGTAATGTTATATGCATGTAGCTAACGGCTAGGGTGTTTTTTCAAAGGTTGATTTTCAAAAGTTTCTTCCAGTCGTGAACCGACTGTAGATTTATAGCTTACCCACTGTTTTTTTGCGGATTGTTTGCGACTTATTTCTATTTAACTGCATTGAAAAAGTTTGGTACAAATTAAATTGTTTCTATATTTTGTACAAATATTGGTTTAGGTAGATCGGTAGGGTTAACAACACTGAATACAGCCGCCTAGCACACCGCCCCACATGATCAGCCTGGTGGCCCAAACATCCACCTTCACACTGTGCCGCCAGCCGCCGCGCATTCCTAACGGTACCGCGACCTCACCGCGCTTGACCATATGCACGTGTAGGGCTGCCAAGCCGACACTACCCTATTCGCCCAGCAGTACGTACACAATCATTGCGAGGATTGCGAGTGCATTGCAGACGACTGACAAGCTACACGTGACACACGAATCGCATTCATATTGATTATCACAGATATGCTGTTCTGTTACATGCGTAATATTTATTCTGCACTACAGGAAAATATAACATTGATCATATAGGGAACACTGAGCGTTTTTTACGTTTTTTAGGAAAAAAAATGTAAAAGTAGAAAAAATGGAAATCTGTGACTTTATTATATTAAATGCATAAAATGCATAGTTATACAAGGTATTTAGTAACCTATGTCCGACAAAAATAGTCTCTTTTCAAAAAATTAATTTTTTATTGATCGCGGAACAAAAATTCACTGAAATAAACATTTCTACTGAAGCAATTTATAAAGGATGTTGATACTTTTCAGGAAATAAGTCATACACTGATTGTGACACTTACTGTGTAACAGCAATGACACACACTATAAAATAACNTAAATTAAATGCATAAAATGCATAGTTATGCAAGGTATTTAGTAACCTATGTCCGACAAAAATAGTCTCTTTTCAAAAAATTAATTTTTTATTGATCGCGGAACAAAAATTCACTGAAATAAACATTTCTACTGAAGCAATTTATAAAGGATGTTAATACTTTTCAGGAAATAAGTCATACACTGATTGTGACACTTACTGTGTAACAGCAATGACACACACTATAAAATAACTGCAGCAAGTAATTTGCGTTGAAGTTAGAGTTCGCCTTCGAACCACTACCCAAGACAGTTTTGCTCGAACTGCTGGTAATTTACACCAGAAGCATGTGAAAGCAAAAGAATTCGAATAGAAATCTGTGTAATTTCCCCCCTCCCCCCTCCCTGATTTAGGAAACAACAAATATCTAGCGACGGGCTAAATCGCTTACATTCACTGCTCTCTAATGTGCTGTTTGAATGTTGCAGCTCCACTATTCAAGTTTTGTATGACATACAGTTTACTTGTAAATCAATGAAAAATGTACGAAAGTCTGCAATCTTCCTTTCGGACAAAATACTAGGCAAAAAAAAATACTTTGTATTACAATGAAATACTTATATAAAAAAATTATTCTGTAACACCATATTGATTTAGCATGATCGAAGCTTTATAAAATTGTGCAAAAGCCTCGTCATAAAAGACTATTGGAGGCAAAACGCCATTAACAAATTACATTATTTTCCTGATGGATTCGTGAACGAGATATTTTTCATAGGCCTCACAACTTCAATCGTATTGGAGCTCCTTTCCTTGACACACAACTCTTGAATGACATCGAATCGTAAATGATCGCATACATCCACTTGAAGACTAGGCATCTTGCCATCATTACTTGTAAATTTTTATTACCATGTAAAATTCAATCATATATATTCTTATTCTATACCCCGGCCCTTTCCATTTCATAAAACGAAAGTATGTACTGTCAAACGTTTTGTGCCGTTGAACACGAAAACATCAATTCACGATACTCGCTATTACCGGAGAGCTGATAAACTAAGGGAGTAACGACGATTTCCTCGATTTGTTCTAAGATTTACATGAGACAGAAAGTAATATAACTGAAATTACTAACTAATCATTTACTCCTCCAAAAATACAACACAAAATGCATTTGCCAATAGTTGTTAGCGAACTATTCGGTACAAATTATAGCTTTGTTACGACAAAACATTTAATTACTGCGCACCAAGAATATAGGATTATTCACTGAGTAATTCTTTGTATCTTCATAAAGTAATTAATAAAATCGGTGATCTTATCGTTACGGATTGTTTTTGGAATTGCAAAAACTAGCAGTAAAAAGTAGTAGCGAATACAAATGTATTCGAAACCAAACCTTTACGATAATGTACATAATGGAACAGACGATCTTCAGGCAGACCTCAACTCTGGGGCATCCTGTTCTTTGACAAGTCAAAGTCCCTCATCCCCCAACCCTGCATTTTCACCCCAGCCGAACCGCGCCACATTCCAGGTAGCTGTCCTTTCTTGCCCTTCCTTGTCCATTCTTCCACTGACCCGCCACAAGCTCTCGTGCGACAGTCTAGAAAACTGCCCGGCATGGCTTTAAGTTGCACTGGACTTAAGAGTCATCTTTACCTTGTTGGCTAGCGTGTTTTGAAATCCTTAACTGGTTAAGAAGGCCGACTCCCTTGAGCTGTTATAGCACTAAGTGCGTTTGTTCTCGGGGCCTTCCTGCGAGCGCACGATTAGTGACCAGTTGATGAAGGTTGACAGGTCCACAAAATGCTAAGCACAAACTGGGTTCTTGGGCTTCATACTATTCTTCTCTCTTCCAAGTGTTCACTGACAACACATCGCCCGAATGAATGTCTATGTAAAATCACAGGTCACATCTCATACAATTATGTAATAAACTAAATTAAGGTTGTCGTCTATCAGCAATTAACCCTGAAGTTTACTTTGTAGGCAGCATTAATATTATGGTTAACATTTTCGAATATTTATGAACTGAAAAATTCACAACAAACTTGTGACTTAAAACATTTTATTTAACTGACAGTACAGAACAAAAATGGTTTACCTAAGTTTTTTCAAACGAATTATGTTATTTTTATTTACAATATTCGAATACTCCTTCAAAATACAAGAACAGTGCAAATTTACGTTGTCAAATATGTACTTGAAAATAAAATTATAGTTTCATGAGAAATGGCTTTTGGCGTTATTTCTTTAGGTTTATGGCAAGAATATTGTCGTTTTTTAAAGAGGCTTTATTGCAAAATTCATCGGGCCTGCATAATTACAGATTTCACATTATAGTAATTAAATTACGATACGTGCATTCATCTGACAATTTTTTGTTAAAAGATTTAGATTTTTCAAAAATATGTAGCTATTCGTATAATTAATTATGTACACATACACTAAAATTATTTTTTCAAACAACAAAAATATATTTTTTGTACATATATAGAGATGCGTCTACTGTACAATTAAGCTTAGGTAATTACAGCAGCATTAAAAAATTACAAGTGACCAAAATACCAATATATAAAATATTAAGTTATACACATGGGCAATATGAAATAGTATCGGTATACCACATTAAAAAATAACAATTTCTTATCGCTTACTAGCGGTAGTTATGACAACAACGTGGGCCTTTTTTTTCCATCGATTTAGTATGATTGAAAACCAACTGTGTTTGTTCTAAGGTGAGCATTAAAATTTTTGAATAGCTGTAAAAAGAGAAATTGTTTGCTCTTAAGTGATCATATGCGTGGTGTTGTTCCACGATGTGTTATTCACTGTTATGGGCTGTTCATGGTAAAGTCGGTGCTTGTGAAAGCCCTGCATAGTTTATACTGTAATCTCATTGTGTATCCTTATGCTTCATCAACATTAATATTATCATATGGTATGTTTAGATCAGATGTTTACAAGTGAACTGTATTTACTCAGTACATAAAAAGCAACATGTAATACCAAACAACACATAACAACAACCAAATTGAAATAACTAAGAACAATAAGTGCTTTCAAGTGACGTGCGTCTATTAATTCCTGTAGAAGGTTACAAAATTCTATCTCCTAATGATATTAATAGTAATATTTGTGGACGTATAAAAATTCCCACGGAAATGGTGTATGCCGTATTTAACAAATGCCTTAAAAATTAATACAGTAACTTTAATGCTAGGCACAACAAAATAGCTGCGCTGCCGTGATAGTACGACTGAGGAAATATGGCTCAGCAGATGGGATGGAAAATTTTACATTGCCAGAAGTAAGGCGAACTCCATTTCCTAATTAGAACTACTTTCCCTATGTAACTGCCAATTTTAACGTGAATTTTGTGTCGGTGGTTACTGTACTTCAAAATGTTTGCTGTTACGGGCCGTAATTTTTAAAAAATCGACTCTTTGTCATGAAATCTTATAAAATGTTTGATTGTATTCTTGTTTTAAAATGTTCTAAATATACATTCAGTGAAAATCATTTAATACAAGCTGTACCTGCTCAAAACGTCTTCAATAAATTGTGTATTATGGAATGTTATCCTTCCGTAGATGTGATGGTCCCTGGACAAACTGCGTTACACTTTGCTTTTGTATTATATAACAAGTTATAAATTGTGACGAATTCTTTTAGCAGATTTCAACTGATCTTTTATTATTTTTCTTTTTTCGTTCAAAATACGTTCCGGTTTACGTATTGGCATTGAACGTGTGTGTCGAGGGTCCGCGAGGTCTAGCAACAGACATTACATGTAGAATTAAGTTAACATTTTTAACATTTCTTTTGCCCAGAATTCGTCATCCCTCTGTATACTTTCGTAACACACAAATGGTGGATTGGGTGTCCACACAGCAAACAAGCAGTACAACCTTTGGGTAACATGCAGCTGGTATCGAACTCGATAATAATATTTATGGCGCTTGTTTACCCCCGCAATTTTCTTATCTTTTCCAACTTTCCAGAACGTCACCTTCCGTTGCAGAANCTCGAACTCGATAATAATATTTATGGCGCTTGTTTACCCCCGCAATTTTCTTAACTTTTCCAACTTTCCAGAACGTCACCTTCCGTTGCAGAATAGCAGATTCAGGGATCAACAATTCTGCGGACGCCAGACATTTGACTTCCACGGTGCCGTCTTCATATATCAGGCCATCGGTGTTGCACCGAAAGACGGTAATACATGATCAATAAAAAACCCACATACCCGAACATTTACATGTGCAGCTTCTTCCAGTGCTTCAATAGCTCTGTGCTCATTTTCTTTCCCGTATTTCACAGCTTATATGTGTTGAATATCAGAGTAGAGGATATTTTTTACTAAACCTTCATAACTGGTAGATGGAAGTCTTCTTCAAACATCGCCAAAATTTGATGCTGTTAGTCGCTTCCGTCTTTCTTCCAGCCACTGGCCAGTATACAGGAGATACCTGGTTTGTATTTCAATTTCATGCATAGCTCCGTTACTTTTTTGAAGGCCTTCCAGTTTTTCAGTAGCTCATTACACAGAACATTGAAATCATCTGCAGGTAGTTCTGGCTTTTGTGCCTTAGCTTCATAATCAGGATCGATGTCTTTTTTTTTACCAGAAAACTGCTTCTTAGGTTTTAGAGATGGCTTTCCATTATTTCGCTTTATTCTAGCTACTTCCACTTTCCATCTTCTTTGAGCTTCTAATAGTTTGGAAATGTAGCTGGACTTTTACCACATACTTTTTTATGAAGCTTATAGTGTACAGTTCCAGAATTGTGGGCAACCGCCGCCGCGGCTCATCACGCTTGATAAGATACACGTTTTGTGTAGTTTATGCACTAGTTGTAATGCAGAGTTGTAATGCTCAACGCAATTGTTGTCAACGTTGTAAAGTAAACTGTGGCTATGCCTGCTCAACTCACCTGCCAAAGATTTAATTTGTCGGTAAGGGCCATGCTCATTAAGAAGCAGAATAATTTTTCTCTCACCTTCTTTTGCACCGACACAGAAGTATGAAACACATCGTTGATTGTCACCAAAAATATGATCAATGCTATTTATGATGTCACTTCGCAGGTTCACTATACGTTCGTGCATAGCCACCTCCTCGTTGATTCTGTGTTCAGCAGCTTTTACATCAGCATCACGCAACTGTAAGCTTTTGGCATGTATTTGTTTCCTCAGATGAAATGGGCCATTTTTTCCAGTTGTCAAGATGTCTTTTAACTTGTTGCAGTAATTACGCAAAAGGTGATTTTGGTATTCCAGTTAATCGACAGTTAAGTTTCTGTACGGTATTGCTTCAAGTAGTTTTTTGTTGACACTACTATCAGCATCGAATATCAGAGTCCTATACCGCAAACCATACGTTTCTTCACTTCTGCAAATACCTTCGACGATAATGTCAGCTTCCATACTGGATGCACTTTGTTCTTGACTCCAATTCTTGTAACATGTGTTCAATGGGTGTTCCTTCCCTTGTTCCTGTGCTTGATCACACACAGTGCAGTACTTATTTTGTACGACAATGAACAAAACCTTTTTCGTCTTGTAACCAACAATTGCAGCAAGAAATAAAACCATATTAATTAAACAAACCAGTCGCATAACTTATGGTGTTCCATAAACTAACAGTTTCACTCGTGTGGGACATAAGAAATGTGTGCATATATGTATGTGTTTGTACATACATGCACACACACGCACACACAAACAAACACTCTTACATTTGTCACCACGCTTGATATGTCTTACTATAAAAAATTATGCAATTTTGTTTTAGGAGCTAGTTCTCTAGCCCAATATTGCGTATACTGCGTTTCACTTAACTTCAATCACATTTTGACAGACAGTGTGACCAACCTACGCAGCATGTGAACAGTGAATGCTGTAATTTGCAAAGTATTACGTCAGTTGATGATTGTATCGTGATATACGACATGTTGATTTATGCGACAATTATAGGGGGAAAACCGTACTCAGAATTAAAAACTATAACCAAGAGTTACATTAAAACACGTATGCGTTAAAATAAGAAAGGTGTATGAAAGGAATATGAGAAAACTAAGGTGGAATGACAGAGCATGCAACACGCCCCCATCAGGACGATGGCTTAAATGAGACCGGAAGGAATATGCGAAAATCAAGGTGGAATGGTAGAGTATGAGACTCGCCCCTGCCAGGATGTCAGGTGAAAGGAGCTCAGAAGGAATATGATAAAACTGGGATGGAATGGTTGTTTTAACTGATCGGGGCGGTCTGATATTGTCCAGCATCATCTAAAGCATCGTACAGCACCTGAAACTTGTGCAATATGTGCTAGTTGGTGAATGTTTATAACTTGTTTACTTTACCTTTTTTTTATATCTGTTTTGCATCTGTATGAATATACTGCATGTATATTTGTGTGTTCTGCATGCCAAAATTCAGTCATGTATGTTAACGCGGGTGCACCTAGCATGCGACAATGGTAACGCAAACGACGTAGTCGCCTTTTCCTAACAGATGGCAGGGGAAACGAAGATGACTCAAGATCATCGTAGTCCTAGCAGATGATGTGTGATCTTGGAGACTGAAATAACTCTCTCTCAGCTAGTGTTCTGTATCATATGTTCGACTTGCCAAGACCTGCAAGGTGCTCAAGTCGCCGGCCGACCATCTGGGCTGCCTCACATATACCCTGGCATATGACAACAGTGGTGCCCTGCGGCTAGTGTTGTACACTAAATGCAATGGTTTCTTTTAAGTTGGTTTGTAAGGAAGCTGTTTGCTAGTCTGTTTTACTGAGCAGCACAGTCTTTAATTGTATAGCATCGTTAATTTTTTTCATTCTCTGTCTGGTTGTTAAGGGTGACTCATGTTAGCGATGATATGAGCTGCCGACACTTGTGTAGGACTGATGATGAAAGTTTATATTATCATATAAGTAGTTTAACAGTTACCACGACTATATACCTCATGTACACCGGAGAGCAAAAAAAAATACTGGTATAGGTGTGCGCATGAAAATAAAAGGTATGGGACCAATCGAGGCTATGTGGTCGCCTATATAAGACAACACGCGTCGGGCAGAGTTGCTAGATCGGTCACTGCTGCTACAATGGCATGTTATCAAGATTTAAGTGAGTTTGAACTTGGTGTCATAATCGGCGCATGAGAGATGGGACATAGCATTTCCGATGTAGCGATACAATTTCGATTTTCGCGTACGACCATTTCAAGAGTGTATCTTGAATATCGGGAATCCGGTAAAACATTAAATCTTCGACATCGCTGCTACCGGAAAAAAATCTTGAACGAACGGGTCAAACGACGACTGACGAGAATCATTAAACATGACAGACGTGCAACCCTTTCTCAAATTGGTGCAGAATTCAATGCTGGGGCATCAACAAGTGCCAGCATGCGAACTATTCAACGGACCGTCATTGATATCGGCTTTCGGAGCCGAAGGCCCACTCGTGTGACATTGTTGACTGCGCGACACAAAGCTTTACGCCTCGCCTGGGCCCGCCAACCGGGCCATTGAACTTTTGATGACTGGAAACACGTTGCCTGCCCTGAGAAGTCTCGTTTCCAATTGTATCGGGCGAATGGACGTTTACAGGTATGGAAACATCCTCATGGGACCCTACATGTCAACAGGGGACTGTTCAAGCTGGTGGAGGAGGCTCTGTCATGGTATGGGGCGTGTGCAGTTGGCATGAAATGGGACCCCTGATATGTCTAGATACGACTATGACAGGTGACAGATACGTAAACATCCTGTCCGATCACCTGCACCCATTCATGCCCATTGTGCATTCCGACGGACGTGGACAATTCCAGCAGGACAATGCGACACCCCACACGTCGAGAGTTGCTACCGAGTGGCTCCAGGAACACTCATTTGCTTTAGACACTTCCATTGGCCACTTAAATAACCAGACATGAACATTATTGAGCATATCTGGGATGCCTTGCAACGCGCTGTTCAGGAGAGATCGCCACCACCTCTCACTCCTATGGATTTGTGGACTGCCCTGCAGGATTCGTGGTGTGAATTGCCTCCTGCATACCTTCAGACATTAGTAGAGACCATGCTACTTCGTCTTGCGGCACTTCTGCGTGCTCGCAGGTTCCCCTACACGATATTAGTCAGGTGTAGGAGTTTTTTTGGCCCTTCAGTGTATGTATCACATTTGTATATATCTTGCTTTTTGCAAATCTCAGTTTGTTGTAAGTTGTTTATCCTGAATTTTATTTACATATATGATTTCATATTTATTTGGTACGGAAAATATAGTTAACTATGCTTATAAGTACGCTTAGGACATGTATATACCCATGTAGTCATTTTCGTTGTCGGTAGTGCATGCTTCTGTGTGTATTGCTCAAGCATCCCATCGATAGGGAACTGAGTTCGAGACTTGACACTCTACAAAAAAAAATATTAAATATCTTTCAGACTTTGACAAAATGTGGGTTTTTTCCTAGTGGAGGAAGTGAACTTAATATTTTCGAGGGTTAAGATAAATGAGTAACCTAGGAATAATTTGTACACTTTACCATTATTGACAGACTTAACATAACAAGAATGCATTATCATATTTGATTCATGCTCAACATATTCTTCATTCAAGTGGTGTATTTATGGTAAGTGTTTTGCAAAACAATTCCTTCTGTGAGCATTTAAGCCACTCTTATTCGAATACATTGTACAAAAGTTAACACATGGGTAGTTATTGTAGATGGTGGCAAATTTGCAGTTGCTATCTTTATGATGTTAGGTTCTGGTGAACTTACTGAATGTCTTGCCCCAATACATGAACTTACTTCCCGATGAACGATAAACATGTCCTATGCACTTCTTTTTATGTGTATTCAGATTATCACTGCAGGAAAAATCAACATCAGAGTTATCACAGTGGAACACTTCGTATGATTGGCTGAACATGCATTGAGCACTTTCATGTCGTTGTCATTATAACTTTTACTAAGAGTATTTCCACAATGGTAACATTGATATCGTAATACTTGCAATGTCTTTTCAGGATCTCTTTCTGTGGTCAGTGTTACAGATGGTAAGTCTTGAACCATTGATCCCATTTTCATATTGTACCAGAGTACACAAACGCAGTAGTGACAATGAGATTGTATTGCTAGCAGAGTCTCTTCAGGGCTTCTTGCTGTTGTAAATGGTAAGTCTTCCGCCATTGTTTCCATCTTAATATTGTAGCAGAGTACACATTTGTAGTAGATGAATGTAGTAGTAGTAGTAACAACTTGCTTTCCTCCACCAAACTCGACAACGAAATGACGTTGATATTTCATGCTGCTTGCTTAAATGATCTAATAAATATTTTCCTTTTCATTTTCTTTTTATTTCAGTTTGAATCGGAGTATAGTCGTCTTGACCTTATTGTTCCCGCACTTCACAACTGAAATTTTTTCGTCTAACATAACATAATGTGTACATTGCATACACAATACTCTACAACGTACAAAGGTTGTTAAATGTATATAACTATTTCTTTTGTAAATATTTTATATGAGTTTACAACCTTGTGTATCAGTGATGTCTCTCTTGCATGACTAATGTTTCGAGAGCCTCACTTTAGTTGTTAGACAACATGTTAGACACCTTTATCCTTGTGTGTGTCAGTGTTATTTATGATAGACTGCCAGCTTCGGCATTGGCGAGTCTCTTTCGAGAGCCTTGCATAACGTGTTAAACATCTTTATCCTTGTGTGCAAACAGTGTCCTTTATAATAGGAATCAGCTTCGTCAATGACGAGACACTTTCGAGAGCCCTGCTTAACATGTTAGGTATCTTTATCCATGTTTGCGGGCAGTGTTCTTTATGATAGGCCTCCTGCTTCGTCACTGACGAGACACTTTCGAGAGCCTCGCATAACATGTTAGGCAGCTTGATCGCACCATGGCTGGCTGAGTGCACTGGACCATCCACATGCGTCCGGCGGACTTTAAAGACAATTTTTTGCTAGCGACTGTGTTTTAAAATGTGAAGAGATTGCACCGTCGCAAGACTTAAGCGAAGATTGGTTGACTATGTTCGTATTTTATGTCTCAAATCACCTTTTTGCAAAATCTTACATGCTGAATTGATCTGTGGAGGTTTATCGTGTTGACAGTATTCTCCATTACGGACCAAGGACCTATAAACTCGTCGATCTGAATGGTGACAAGCTGAAAGGCGGTTCAGATCCTTATTTGGTTGAGAAGGTGTTATTATGCAAGGGTAATCGTCTATTCGTTAAGTGGGCAGGCGGTTTTAGCCTCGCCATAACAGTTGTTTCCTCAAATCTGCAGTTACAGATGTGTAATTTGTGTTTTTTTAAGACTTGTGTTTACAATTGTATAAACTATAATTGAATGTAATTTTAAGTAAATAAACTTTATTTTTAGACAATGAATTGTGTGTAGATTATTGTTCCTACATGCATTGTGTAAGTGATTCTTGATTTCCACCTGCCCGAGGCTCGCACGGAGCTGGGTTGTGCGGAAAATCTGGGAGCGCGTATCAGTGTTTTCATGTCATAACAGGCTGGCGTGTAGGAGAAAGTTGTCATCTCTGGACGCTCCTCGCCTGCCCTCGGGTGGTTCCTAGTTACGCTGCATGGTCAACACGCAGACAAAACATCCTTGGCAAGCCGGGGATTCATTGTGGGGAGCGGGTGGCATTGTCGCAGGAAGCCCCCAGCTTGGAATGCGTGAGCATG
The DNA here is from genome assembly GCA_002778355.1 of Clitarchus hookeri. Lineage (NCBI taxonomy): Eukaryota > Metazoa > Arthropoda > Insecta > Phasmatodea > Phasmatidae > Clitarchus > Clitarchus hookeri. The sequence goes on from NQII01005299.1 coordinate 57,507, forward strand.
AAGTTTGGGTACTGTCTGACAACCTGACCACCATGGAAAGTTTGAGAAAAGTGAATAATTAAAAAAATTGAAAATCCCGATGGTCGCCATCGAAATGGAATGCAAGAGCATAAAGTATACTATCTAGTTTTAAGTAATCAAATGATAATCGAATTTGGGAAGACTCGGAGACCACTCCCCTCGCTTGGAATTCTAGAGCATTATGTACCTGTTATAGTAGGAAGGCATTACTTAGTATTCAAATTTCATACGGCATAACTGACTCTGTGATAATTGTCGTTGTTGGGGGTGATATCTATCTTACGAATTTGGCAACTGTATCTTAAACGGGTTGGAAACTACGACCAACTATTCTTATAAGTTCGCATGGGGCATTAATGATAATGTGGTCATTTTCGCTGTCGGGAGTGATGTCTATGTTTTAGACTCTGGGTCACACACATGCACACACACTTTCCTTTTACGAGAGGAATTCAGTTATACATGACAAGGTATCAATTTATCCGATTTTAAATACTACAATATTACTTTCACTTGGAGGAACAAAAATGTGATGTCAAAAACATAAATACCTATTTCGAATGCAAGAGCATAAAGTAGGTACCAGTCGGAATGTCGTAGCAGGGATTTGTGAAGACTCGGAGAAAACCCCCTAGCATGGAAAGCAAGAGCATGAAGTAGGTACCAGTCGCGGTGTCGGTGCAGGGATTTGGGAAGTCTCGGAGAAAACCTCCTACCATGGAATGCAAGAGAATGAAGTAGGGACCAGTCGGGGCATTGTGGCAGGGATTTCGGAACACTCGGAGAAAACCCCTTGCCCTACTATTCCCCTCTACTCTGGCTAAGAGTGCCTCGCGTAGCCAATCAGAAACGAGAGCCTCGCGTATCTGCTTGCACATTCTGGCGGACATTGCACAATTTTCAGCCAGCTCCATCCAGATTGTGCAAACCATTTGGATTGTGCATAAGATCAAAAATTTTGGAAAATTTTGGAAAATTTTAAGGGAAATTCGGGGAATTTTGCCTTTTGGGGGAGGGGGAACTTTCAAAGGGAAAATGACGTCATTTTCAAATTTTAAAAGCTCCTCCCCCCGTCCTCCACCAGAGACCATGTTTCTGAAGGAACTATTTCTAACTACTTCCACTATTACTCATTTTATTTCTCAATGTATATCTTTATCTCCAATTAATGTCCTTCTTATGTCTCTGTTTGGTTATAGTCAATTAACTCATACTCATCATCAACACACTTTCTGTTGGTCCGTTGCCATCATTTGTAATTTATTCCATTCATGCATCCAGACCAATGGTTCAGCCTGCTAGTCGCACTATTTGCTGCGCCGATGCTCTCAGTCGCAGATTTTCCTCTCACTGGTAACGTCTCTCGCCGCTCGCTCGTCGTCTGCCACCAAAACTCCAGCCACTCATCCACTCATCAACTTCCGGCTCGGGGGCCAAAACACAGAAATTCAATCAACTGAAGGTCAGACGCGCAAGCCGCAAAATATTTATCGCAGAGCCACGCGCGGCGCCAAGCCTGTGTAAGCTGGTCATATTTTCCCCTCCCCCCTTCCCACTTCTTTTTCACCAACAACAACGTTGCTCTTGGGCTACATCGTGACCTTCACACATTTCCGCTCTCGCAAGTGATGCGAAGCAGCGTGCACCTATCACACATATATTTTCCTTGTTTTTATTCATACTAATTGTAAGTGAATTCTTATAATTTATATATAAAATATATGTCAAAGAACACTGTAACAAAAAAATTAGATATTTTGATGTTAGAACAAGTATAAAACGCTTGTGATACATTACATATGTATTTATAAAACGACCAAATACATCATACGTGTGGTGACATTTCCAAGGTTTGATTTAAAAAGTACGAAGATACTGCGAATATACTATACTAGAATGAATACGCCACCAACTAAATTAATTTATTTATCTCTTCGGTAGCAGGCATAGCCTGAGATAGAGAAGTGATATTGTGGACGCAAATGCATCTCATTAATAGCTACGATGGGGATCTGTGTCGCAAAATGTTATCTACCAGCACTTGTTTCGTATTAGGAACGCTTCGGGCGTATCAATATGCAATCTTTTTAGCTATATTACATCAAACTGGCGGCAAACTTTCCGGCTGTCCTTTAGTAATCATTTGACTACTTACTTAGAAACGTCAGTGCGAAACATAGCAGGGCCTGACACTTGTCGTCATTCCCGTATTTAGTGTCCGCCCAGATGATATTAAAGCTATTATAAACAGAGAGCTTACTGGTAGACACTTTTCTCTTATTTGCGACAGCCAAAGCCACTCCCATGCTGAACATGTGGCTTGGTGACACACAGACAAATCTTTCCTAGACTGTTAGAAGCTTAGACGTTACTACGCATGAACGTCTCCATTGGGTAGAGCATGTGTCCAATATACAGTATGTAAAATAGTTTGCTACACAATTAACTTTATACGCCGCTTTCATAAGTTTCTACCGGAAAAAAATTAACGGCATGCATGTAAAAACATTAATAATATCTGTCTTCGACTTTTGCGATATTGTGTATAATGATTTATCTGCGCTGTCAGCTAGGATATTATAGCGAATACAAAATGCTTGTGTACGATTAATCTCTTATTTGAAGTAACAGGACCATGTCACTAACTTATATGCCGAAAAACCTTTACAGACACTAGAAAATCTGTGCACTTTTCATACTGTTTCACTCGTGCTACGTTGTATGACAGTCACTCTAGCAGGAGTTGAATTTATAGTGCCCTTGAATATAAATATTTCCTACTCTGAAGATGAACGCAACTCTGTAAATAATTCTTTATAAAAGATTTTTTGTACGTTTCTGTGGTGCATTAGGATGGTGTGTAACAAAGATAAGATGGCTACTTTATTAAGCACACATGCAATAAGTGAGAAGAAAAATTACAGTGTTAACATCGACAGGAAAACTTGCAAACATCCTTAAATAAGAAAAACAACCTCTTAATACTATGAGGGTTGTAAGCGCCGGTGTCACAGCTAGCGCTAAAGTATAACAAAAATTGCTACATATTTGGAAGTAATTGCTTTTATTATTTCTTTCATTCTGATTTTCTCTACTTTGGAAAATAGTTATCATTTCATTGCCTAGTGGGTAAATTTTATTCAACTCTATCGTAACTCTGACACATAGTGGGCAGACACATTAAAGCTTAGACTTTTTTTTATTTTTAGTTTTTTTTTCAAAACCGAAATATTTACGATTATTCTTTCAATCTTCCAACCACATGAGTTCATCGCAGAACGTTTAGGTGTGGGAATGTTCGAAATGCAGTCTCTTACATGCACTGTCAGTTCAAGCGTATGTGTCTTAATTGAAGAAAATATTAACACTTTAAAACGTATTTAATGAAAGTTATACGGTGAAGAGCGATGAGTGGGTGAATAAAATAACACGGAAAGTCAAATAAGAAAAGTTAAATTTACCGTCAGCAACAGGAGGCGACTTGCATGTTTACAAAATAATTATCTACTTATTCAGTATAGATGGACATCTTCGATTATCGTGTGCACTTTAAATAAACTTCAGCATTAGAGATATTTTATCTTCATTTTGCATTTCGTACTTGAAATTATCATAAATTTTAATGGAAAAATCTAATCACTTCTGCAAAACCGTATAACGTTCTCTGTTTCAAGTTTGTGACGTGACAATGTATTTAATCTTCTGAAAACATATTCTTTATTAAAAGGAGATAACAAACCAATAAATTTTTAAGTAACGTACATTTATACTACATAGAATTTTTCATAATTTCGACAAATTTAGTGGTAGCGGCCTTAATGTGGTGTACTACTATGTAAATCATATAATTTCGTTCCAACATTAAATTAGAACGAGAGCCATAAAATAAGCAATCATATCCCTCGACTACACGAAAATTTAAAAAAATCTCTCAGCACAAATGTTATACATTGGAGAACAAAAAAAATTATTTTCCCTACCATTTTAATTAATATGGTGCAAAACAGCGCATGTGACAAACATATGTAATATTTTATAGTTTATACTAAATTGTAAAATTTAATTGACATATATGACATTAAATGTTCTAATACACATAAAATGCTCATTAAATGTTATAATACACATTAAATGCTCAGAATTGGCATACCAACATAACTTTAGGATCGTTTAACATTTTTGTGCAAGGTGCAACACATGAACGAAATACTCATTCAAAGGCATGTAGCTGGTGAACCCCGATCACAAAACAATTTTTTTCTCAAAATCATTTTCTGTTACAACAATGGAACCAGTGGCCAAATTGTACAACAGACGTAGCGAGCAGTTAACACCTTTATAAACGCATGATGGCCCTTTTTTTTCGCTGTTACAGCGCATTCATAAAACCAAAATTCAGAGAAGCACACAACTGAACTTTACAGAGTATGTATGTATTTATAATTATGATTTTACTTCCTGAAAAACCCGAGCTTTTAAGAAGTTTCATGTGAATTGTTCTTGTGTCTCTCTGCTGCTAAATTGATTGTAATGATACACTGGTGAAAAATGAAAAATGAACACCACCAAAGCGGTGACGTAGAAACACCATATGCACATGGGCCACTGATAGAGGGCAGTACAGCAATTATTAACATTGTTGTGCTGTGGACTGGGTAGGAACCACGTACTAGGCATAAAACTTCTGAGCCCAAATCAAATGTAGTTGACTTTTTAAAACAGTAGTCTGTTGTTTCAAGCATCGGCCTGTATGTAGTAAGCATTGTAAACATGCCACGACAGCGTATACGACCACACTTAGTGCAATTAACGGACTTTGAACGAGGTTGTATTGTTGGCCTGAGGGTGGCCGGTGGTCCCACATTGGTGCACATGTTTGTCAGACTAGTTCCGGATATCAGTGGCATACAGATTCCCGCCTGGACTGCCGCATCAGACGAGCAGCCATTGCTGATCGCACGGTGACCGCCGCACAGATTAGGGCCACTGTTGCACCCAGTATGTCAGCAAGTACCATCACCAACAGTTTTCTGGATGCTGGGCTATGAACAAGGGTGCCGCTTGTCAGGCTTTCTCTCACACCTCAACGCCGTGCAGCCAACCTCGAACGGTGTCGCGAACGATGCAACTGGAGGGATGAATGGCGCAGAGTTGTGTTTAGTGATGAGAGCAGATTCTGCCTTGGTGCCAGTGATGGTTGTTCGCGAGTGCTGCGTCGACCAGGAGAGCGGCAACAACCAGAGTGTATATGGCAGTGACATAAAGGACCAACTCCTGGCATCATGGTCTGGAGAGCAATAGCCTACAATGACATAACGCGTCTGGTGTTTGTTGAGGGAACACTGCACAGTGAATGCTACATTCAGAACATCATCCAGCCAATTTTCTTGCTGTTCCTGCAACATCAAGGAGATGTCTTCTTTCAGCAGGTCAAAGTCTGTACACACACATATCGTGTTACCCAGCGTGCTCTCCAAGGAGTTGGTCCACTCCCCTGGCCAGCCCGATCACCCGACCTGTCCGCTATTGAACATGTGTGGGACATGATTGGACGGCGTTTGGTGTGGTCTGCAATACCGGCAACAACCCTCTACCAATTGCAAAAACAGGTGGAATTATCATGGAACACTATTCCCCAAGATGACATCCATCACCGTTATGATAGTCTCTATGCACGATTGCAGGGCTGCATCGTCGCTAAAGGTGGCTACACAAGATACTGACATTGTTGCTTAACACACTCTGTAGCCTCTGTCCATAGGTGTACGACCCTGTGATCATTATCATAAACATACGTATATAGTGTACAACCTGTATAATTATTCAATACAACCTGTCTTCGTGTGGGACCAATGTGTCCAGGTTTTCATTTTCCATTTTCCACCAGTGTGTTACATAATAAGTGATTAATATTATATTTCAAAATAGCCTAATAGTATTCAATCATGATTTACTGTTGCAATTAGTGAAATGTCTGCACCAACTGTTATATTGGTGTTCTACACCGTAAACATATTACACATGCAAAACAAACATGTACAAATCCAAAACGAACATATAGAACAGCAGAATGGCATTCAATGAGTGAATTTTTTTTTTGAAATAGGTACTCAAGGCTTCATTTTTGGAGTTCTTTATTGTAATGGTCAGTGAGTTCCACAACCCAGAATGCTGAGTTGTGAAAGTTTTTCTATGAAGTTTGACTTGTGCTGGGGTATTTTGAGGATATGGTTGTCGTTGTATCTAGTATTATGGTCGTGGTGAATAGGCAATGGTTCGAATCTACTGAAGAGATAAGTCGGACAGCTTGTATTCAATACTGTTAAGCGGTCGCTGCTTTTCTTCGCAGCTCTTGACCCGTGCAAGTGAAGGAGAGCGTGGTGGAGAGAACAGTAACTTAAGAAAGCAGCAGCATTTACAAAGGCCAGCAGCCACATGCTACCGCTAGAAGTCTATCATATCTCGCGCTCTCTTGACCTTTAGATAATTGGATTTATACATTTATCTAAAGGAGTTTTCTGGTTCATCATCTAAGAGCAGCGGACGGCGATTAAAAAGTCGAGCTTACAAAGGCCAGCCACGGCATGCCGCTGCGATAAGCCTACAAATCTCGTGCGCTGCTGACCTTCGGATGATTTTATTTCTGCATTTATTTGATGGAATGTTCTGGTATAATGCCCTAGTTTCACTTAGCATGTCTCGTGGCATGGGTAACATTCCATATCTGGTGACTAGAATTATTTTAGTTCAACGGGTCTCTGAGCTGGGAATTTTTAAAGGTGAGAGTTGGGACGATTGTGCGATGTCAAGCGATAGAGAACGAGTCAGTAGAGCAACAAGTGGCGACGAAAGTGACCAGTAGTAGTAAAATATGCGGACTGCGAGCATCGGTATACTTAAGAGTGCGACTGGAAAATTGGAGTACTGAACTGGATGCATGAGTGTAAGACATTTCAAATTGTGGCAACTGATAGTCTGAACATGTGTTAATTACGAGTGTGAATGTTCTATAACCAATATATTAACATTAAGAAGCACTTTAATTACAGTTGAGATAGACATTAAATATTGTGCTCACTGAGTATAATAAGAGTAATAAAGGCGATAGAGAGTTTAATGTTGTAAATTATAGCTATGTGAATAAATTAAAATTAAATTTAGTTCTTTTAATTTTAATAATACCTCCATCCCGCACGGACTCGGATACGCCCCTCTGGCATTTTGTAACAGTGTTTTGAAAAGTAGGCAAAGTGAATGAATTTCTCTACTTTTATTTAGCTGTAACCACGATAAACTTTCCAAGTGTGGGGTGATATGGTCATGCGATCTGATTTTAAATATGAACCAAATGCTGAAAGTGTATTTCTATCATTCGCGCATGTACAGTGTATGCATATTACCACCCCTTCCCCCTCTTCCCAACTCACACACACGAGATATATACATATATATGCTAATGCTTCTCCGACCCTCCCAAACTCATTCGCGAGGAGTTTGGCTACATGGCCAGAATAACCACATCGTCACTTGTAGGCCCATGAAAATGAACCCCTTTCCCCTCTTATCAAAATCACCTAAGGTTTTCCTTTTTCACTTTTTCTTAATTTATTATCTTATAATATACAGCGACCAGACCAGGTGTGTCACAATATACATTATTTCATTAAAACATTACAAATACATTGTTTTAATGAAACTGATAAACAAATCAAAAGGCCAAACTAAGGATTTGAGTTTACTTGCTATTAAATTCTAAAGTTTAAGATTGTAAAATATATTAACTTTACTTTTTATTTGTATGCATTTCGTCAAGCCTTTCTTTGGGTAAAGTCATAGATGCCACATCGAGTATGAGTAATATCATTGAGTAAAGATGTACACTAGAGTGGCCATGGGATAGGAAAAGGTCTCACCAGATTTTTTTGATAGTTCTTGGGCTGATGTAGAGGAGCCCTTGTGTTCTCGACTGGGAGGTAGCTGTCGAAATACCTCGCCACCCGTGCGGTGTTGCCAGTTCCACAGTCTGCTAAAGTAGGTCATCACCCTGACCTAGGCTCACCCATGTGATCGTTCACGTTTGCTAAAGCCGAGCATGTATCACGCGAGTTATCAGATTTCATTGCAGCTGTCAATACCCAACTCATGATTTACTAGTGGTGACCATGGCATGTGTTTTATTTCTGTCGTGGAGTTCTGTATTTGCTGTAATAAGCAGCGATATCAACTACAAGTTGATTTTATTTACCTCTGTGTAAAATGATTATACATTTTTTTATAAAAGTAATGGTTTTTAATTCTAATATATTATTTTACTATAGTTTAGGTGTTCATTATAAAATACGAGTACTGTTAGCATTTACAATTACTATTTTGATGTTAATCATTAATGATGTCGTTCATCATAGTAGCGTTTTCATTCCATTCTTATGTGAAAGGAAATTGACAGGAAATGTATTTCTCGAACAAGCATTTTGACGGAAAACAAATACTGAATCTGTGCTGGAACGTAGGCGCAGAGATTTAAAATTATCAACCCATTAAGAGTTGTAGCTAAAAAAAGGGCATGACAATTAAAATGTTGCTATTAATCAATCACAGAAATTGTTTCAAGAAATGAATGAATAAGTATTTGACGCAGTAAAAGCAGTTACCTATAATTTATTATTATAAATTGTACCAACTAGAAGTAAAGTTAATTTTAACAATAATAATGGAATTCATAAAAAATTAATTGTCGAGTTTTGATGTAAAGTTTACACTCATCCATGCCATGCCATGTAAAAAATTGGCACTGTTATCACTGCCCTGCATATTAACTTTAAATTCATTGCCATGCCAGGTTTATAACAAATCACAAAAAAATCTGGTTATGCTTATCTTGGCTCGTCTAAAGTTCAAAGAGTATACAGTGTTAAGAACTTTTCTCAGTGACCTTTTTCGAAAGTTAATGCCTCCATACCACTCTTTAGAAAAAGAAATATTAGGAATAACAATTATGAACTACATATAAATCGCTTTTTAAAATAGTACCATATGGGCTGTAAGGGCGCGAGACGTACACACATTCGTTCCCCGTGTACTTGAGTATGTCATTTCCCGAGACATGTAAGGCATTTTCGTACTTAGACGAATGCGAACGCTGTATGAGTGTACATCTCATTAAGCAGAAAACCTTACGTATACTGCGGGAAAAGGACATTGATGATCACATGTAAGGTTCAACTCAAACAGATGATTGTTTTAAAGCGACAATACAATTTTCGTCTCTGTAAGATCCATGTTTACAATAATGATGGGCATTAGTGGTTATTGCCTGAAAATCTGGCATATATATGTGAGTCTACAGTTACACGAGTGTAACACAGCACACCATTTTATATTCTACAATGAAACCTCGAACTCATAATAGTGCGAAAAAGTTGACACTGAAGATTTTATCAGTGATCATAGCACTAACGAACGCATGAAAACTATACATCACAAAGAGAGTCGCAATATTCTACTTCAGATTACATTACAAAATACAAATATTTCTATATTAAACATCGGTTGAATGCAATGACTCATTGCAATCGATAATAGTTAGGCTAAGTTTGCAATAAAAAAAATTATGCATTAAGAACTATGCAGCAAACGCTTATCGTCATTCGGAAACACGTCTTCTGTATTTGTAGTTTCCAATAATGTTTTAATTCTTAATTCTAGCCAATAGAAACAGGCGGCAAACCTGTTATGTTTACCTTTGTTCCTAACCTAACTTTGTATATTACAACCATATTTAAGCTGATCATATGTATTTCAAAGCCGACATTATCTATCATAGAAGCCTATTTTTGTGAACAAATATAATCGTTTACATGTTCACACACACACGACATTTAATATTGTTTAAACTTACATAATTGCAAATAACCGTTTCCCGCCAACAAAAATATCTGCTGTGTTGTGAGTGGTCGTCGACTAACAGGTTTAACTTAAGATATAAAATATAACTATTTCTTTCAACGCTTAAGGAAATCCCAACAACGTACACGACCTGCTAAGTTCGATTGGAAACCAATACATTAGGAAACAACTTTTGTTTCTCCGGCACACGTCTTAACGCATAACTTAACCCTTAAATTTTCTATTGTAAACCCATCTTTACTTCATGGTTGGCAGCTTACACTAAATTACAGTGTCGAGGTGTTTTTAAACATAGTCGAATCAAATAATGTGTCTGTTCATATTGTACAGTTGTTACCAAGAAGAACAGAATTTACTTGTAAATATTACCACTGTGTCAAAATAATTTCATGTATTCTGGAATGTTTGTCGTCTCCTAGCCTACATATGGATAATGGTAATTTACGAACAATATGTAGAAATTTGAATTATTTGTGACAGTAGGGTATCCTCGTGTGTTAACTTTGTGGCATATTTACACAATTATAGTTTACTTTTTCTAAAAGTTAGTTGTGTCCTCTGTGCCAGATGTTTTGTTGAATGAATAAATACTTCTCTCGTTAACGACCACTCATTTTGTTTGCACGATTATACTATACGAACGAAAAATATTTTATAACATTTAAGATTATCTTCATAACGAGAAGTGTTAATTCATACAGCATATTTAGTTTCGATTCGTTCATCGTCGGTACTTTATCCTCTTTACTAGCATTCCCCTGCCACATAACAGTGTTAAATGTAATATTTTAGTAAGATACTAGCAGTATGTAGTGTATCATATTTTCAAACCAGAATTGATTCTGATATTTAAAAAGTGTTTTATTTTGTTTCTGGTCCTAAATTCTGTGTTAGGGGTGAATCGTTTAAGCTGGCACTACACGATACCCAATTTCTGCTACCTTCTGTTATACCCATGGGCACAAAAGAAGACATACAAGTTTCTGTAGCAGAAGAGAAGACAAAACGCATCTGTTCATACCCACGCGTTACTTTTTAAAGTGCTAACGGAAAATTGTAAATGGCTGGCAAAACAATTCTCGGGAGAGTGTGGAGGGAGGCAGGTGTACAAATGCAATAAAGTGTTATTTGTAGGCGCTTTGTGGTGCATTCAAAGAGAAGAATGTTCTTTCTTTACACTGAAGACTGCATTTATTTAGGTTTCTAAGTACGAGTACTATTAATGTATGGAAAAATATATAACAGCAACAATGGCACTGATTATGTATGGAAAACAAAGTACTGTATTCGCATGTATGTACGACGGGCATTTACCCCACTCATTAAAACATTAGTTAATTATTTAAACAGGGGCCTAGCCAGGAATTTACTCCCCAGGGGAGATATATGGAACCATAAATTGCTATAGGCATATTTCAAGTTCAAGGGGGATCACAAATTTATTTCTAAATATTTTATTTTCCTTTGGGTGGGGGAGGTATGTCCCAATGTCACCCCTCCCCACTGGCTACGCCTCTGTATTAACTTATTTATTTTTTATGAGTATAATAATAAATCTTGTGCTTTCCATAAATAAACAAACTTTTACGGTTAGAATGACAAAAGAAGGCAAAACGATCACAATATTAAAATTAAGGCTTTTATGTGTGCCTGCTAACATTACATTACTCACACTACACAGCTGAAATCATCAACTTTAGAAGCCAATCAATTTTATTAGCAAACAAACACAGCCAGTCGATTGCATTCTGCTGTTATTTACGTATTATTGCTTTTAGAATAGGGAATTCCGAAAATAAACGTTTTCTAACGATGACATAAGTTATAAACAGCAATATTGTATCACATAAAAATTTTCGTTACAAGACAGATATTTGAACTCTTAAGCCTAAAATTATATGACGCAGACCCGCGCATCAACCCACTGAACTACACACGCGTATAAACATTACATAAATCCACAGTTATTGCATATTGTTAAAGTTGTGTTTATTATTTTATTATGACCGTATGAGTAATTTTCAACGTTTCCCGTTATTTATGCGTAAATTAAGTTTCATTTTGTACATAAATGTGTTTCACAGAACGTTTAATATTTCCTTAAATGGACATATACGGCTTGAGATAGTTGGTCTGCTGTCCGCCATCTCATCTGTCCCAGATTCACAGGTAAAGCAGACATTCATAAACGTTCTACTGTTGTGGAGTTTGGTCTGGTAGCGACAGAGATGGAATATGATTAAGAGAGAGAGGGTAGATGTCACAGTGGCAACGCTGCAGGTTTCCCCAAGCAACCGCCATGACAATGGACTAGCGCTATGCGGTGTTCATACCAAGAACCTGGAGTGGTCAGAAACTTTAACCTGGGGAAGTCTACTCTAGATATATATTTACTCAATGGTAATAAATAATTTATTATTTGTATAACTCCAGCTTTCTAGCCTTCCCTTGGGTAAAGAAAGTGATAATGTCCTCAAAGTCTATATCCTTCAGCATATTCCCATCGATGTTCAGAAGTGACAGGCCCGATCATCTATTTTCTCCAACGGTTGACAGTAAGCAGTTGTTCACATGCTGTATAGTAGAAAATGATTCTACAGCTGGTCACTGGAACATTAGGTGTTTTTCTGAATGCTATGCTTACGCTGGATACACATAAACAAAATCTTATGTATAAATTTGCATAACATTGACAGATTGGCATTTCCTTTATCTTAAGATGTGTATAGCTTCAAATGTTCACTTAAGTGCAAGGATACTTATACTATGGAAGGTGCAATGTCATTATCGTAAAAGAGAAGCCAATTTACACGCAGCTGAAGAAATCTGTGCCTGTTCATATGTGATCAGATTTTTTTAACAAAACCTTTTATCGAACTCTTTATAATGTAAACTTCACATTTGCAGCAATGCTCTCAGTGTACCCAGGATTATGTTACATTTACAAACACAAAAATGTTCAGCTACGAGCCGCCCAAATCTCTCAACTCAACACTCAACTTAACAAAAATGTTCAGATCAAGTCCAAGGCATTAGTTCTCCAGTCTTAGGCTCATCAGGCTTCAGAATGGGTATATTTTTCTCCCTTCATCAAATGTTTCGTATATAGGCTGCCCAAGGAGTTTTCAAGTCATGCAGACTGATCTCAGATTTCTGTTTTTCTTAAATTTGCATCAAAGTCGTACAGTGAACTGTACATGTTAATAACATAATGCAGAAATCTGTGTTTAGTGATTGTAGTTTGGTGCCAACACAATTGAATAAAGTTTGTTACACTTTCTATGACAGAGTTTTAATGTGACGAAAGTAAAACATATGAAAAATATGTTTTTATAAGCATGGATATGTTGTGGGACAGTCAGAAACTTTGGCAATACAGATATAGTACTTAGTAAGGACAACTGATATTTATAATTTATACCACACAGAGTACTTACTTTCAAAATGGCCATCATTTTAATATCTTGGATATTTCATATATCGGGAGCCATTGAACTGATAAAATCAAATTTTGTATTCTGACAGAGCATCGTGTAAGGATTGTTGCTGGCTCGCTATTTTAGAAGATAGCACCAAATTAAAAAAATATTTATTTTAGATTATATATTGAAACCTATTAATCCAAATCTCACAAAATTTGGCATGCAAGTAAAACTATGATAGACCAGGTTAAAGTAAGTTACTAATTTTTTTAGGTTCTTATTATCGAAATGGCAGCCATACTTAAGTTTTAGGTTTATTTGGCATATCTGTCATACTATTTAATCAATTTCGACCAAATTGTGTATGCTAAAAGTATATATTACAAGCATCATACACGCCAACACTTGGTAACTTTTGTCAGCCATTTTTTAAGATAGCGCCACACGAATAAATAAAGTTTTTATATTTTTATATCATATCTCGGTAAACAATTAACCGATTCCACCAAAATTTGGCAAACAAGTAGCGTTGGTGCAGATGATGTTGAAATGTATGTTTTAAGGATTTCAGACACTTATTTTCAAATTGACGCCACATAGTTATCTAAGCTTATAATGACATTTCCGTCAAAAACGTATGATCAATTCCAACTTATCTTTGTATTCTTGCAGTAGATATTACAACTATCAGCTGTTCATACAAGATATTTGTTTTCCGCCATTTTGTGAGATAGCACCACACAAGTAAAGGTTTTTATGCGATATCTCAGGAAACAATTAACAGATTCCTATAAAATTTGCCAACAAGTAGTACTGTTGCAGATTTAAAATTGTATGTTTTAAGAATGTAATACACTTATTTTCTAAATTGTGGACATATTGCCATCATAGCTTAGAATGCTATATCGATCAAATGTATTTACATGATTCGTATTTTGTCTGTCATTTTGTAAGATAGCACCATACAAAAATATAATGTTTTTATGTAGTATATAGGGAAACAGTTGACCGATTGCTAACATATTTGACAAACTAATAGTACTGCGTAGTAGGTGTCAACTGGTATATTTTAAGAAAGCAAAACACTTATTTTTAAATTGTGGACTTTTATCCTTTTTAGTTCAGTATGCTTTTTTAGTTGAAACCATGTAATCAATTCAGACTCAGTTTTGTATGCTGGCAGTATATATTACAACTATCAAATCCGTCTACCAGGGGCATCTTTTGTCCGCCATTTAGTAAGATTTGCAATATGGAAAATTTTAGTTTTTATGTAATAGCTCGGGAAACAGGTACTTATTTTCAAAATGGTCGCTATATAATTTATTGAGCTAAGTATATATTATTAACAAAGGAAATTCCAACCTTACTTTGCATCCTCGCTGTATATATTACCACCATAAAATTTTACTATACAGAACCTCGTTTATCTGCCACATTGCATGATTAGCCCCACGATAAACAATTAAGTTATTATGTTATATCTCGGGAAACAATCAACCCATTTTTACAAATTTTGCGAAGAAATTGTACTTTGGTACTGTGACAGACACTTTTTTAGAATGACAGCTATAAAATAATTTTAGCTTTGTGTGCTATATTTTCGAAACTACGAAATCTATTTTAACTAAACTTGGTGTAGTGACAGTATACAATCATCAAATGCGCTACTACATAACTTTTTTGCCCTTTATTTATTAAGATTGTCACGTGAAAAATATGGAGATTTTATGCCATATCTCCAGGACCAATCAACCGATTCCCACCAAATGTAACCCCCAAGTAGTGCTACATTATGGTATGTAAACTGACGTGTTTCAGTTGTGGCAGTCCTTTTTTTAATGGTGTTAATATAAATAATTTGGTTTGGTATGTTTGTATTGATAAAACAATTCAACAAAATTCAACCAAATTGTGTACACTACCGATTTTCTTTAGATACATCAATTAGCACAAAGAGATTGAATTTTCCAATCTATTTGCAAAATAGTGCCAGTTAAAAAAATTAAAAATTTTGCCATATTTATGGAATAGTAATAATTTTCACCGAATTGTGTACACGATAAATGCTACAGTAGGCTATGTAAACATACATGATTTAAGTGGGTCAGACAACAATGTTCAAATTGGTGGCTTCTTTATTAATTCAGATAGGTACTTTGCCACATATATAAAAACATTTAACCAAATTCAACCAAACTTTGCATGTTGGAAGTATTATATTATAAGCATTGTGTGCAGAGCCTCTTTTTTTAGGCAATTTTGTACGATAACACCAAATAAGAGTATAGATTTTTTTACGCCATATATTAGAGATTAATCAACCAAATTTCACTAAATTCTTCATGCCAGTAGCGCTACGGTAAACCATATGAACTTATGTGTTTTAAGTGGCTCAGCCTCTTATTATTAAAATGATGGCCATGTAAATATTTTAGGTTAGTAAACCCTACCATTCGAAACATTGGACTGATGAAATCCGAAGATGATGCTTAAAATCTGACCTCCGTGATGCAGTTGAATGCACACCAGCGTATGGTAGAGTTTTACTGGGTTCGTCTTGGGTAAGGCATGTGTGTATTTATAACTGTCTCACTACTGTTGCATATGTTTCTGGTTTTATCTCTATTAATATTGTTTTTATTGCGACGTCAAGTTTTACCTAACAACTCAGCTTTAAGGAACTTATTAAAAAATGTATTGCACCCATGGTGAGGAAAGTCGGCTCATTAGTTATATCAGTAACTTATTGTTTATTATTTTGCTTATCATCCCTTACAGCCCCCTAAAATGTGCCGCTATAGGCCCAGGCATAGTTATCCTAATGTAAAATACGGCATTGGAAGGCTCTGATCTGCCAGCCTATTGTAGTCACACCTAAATCATCCCTCAAAGGACACACATTTTTAAGTGGCCGAACACGGAGTATTCCCGCAATATCTTCGAACAACGTGGACTATGTGGCCTTGTAATAAAGTTGGGAGATATTAGCGTTCCGAGGGCCCAGCGTCAAGGTTTTGAATGGCTTTGATGCTTTGATAGACAGCATGATGCGCGAGGTCAACAAGCTGTATCCAGCTAAATCACAACTTATTTTAATCGGGACGCAAAATTTATTAAGTAAACTGAATTATTCTATTAATCCGGAAGTATCCTTGGATGGTAACCCTATACAATTTAGTAAAAGGGTGAAAGATTTGGGCGTTATCATAAATAATGACTTGTTTTTGTCTGGACACGTTGCCAGTATATGCAAGAAGTCTTATTTTTGTACTGCACAACATTCACAGGCACATAAATTTTCTTCCGACACAAGCGAAAGTGTCACTGGTTCAGACGCATGTTTTCCCCCCGATAGATGATTGTGATGCGGTAAACATTTACACAGCCAATAATTTAGCGTGTTAATTACAGAGGATGCAAAACATATATTTACGAAGAATCTTTAATTTAAAGTCTAGCGCTCATTTATCGGATTACTACAATAAGCTTAACTGGCTGCGCCTTGACGACAGACGATTACTGAATCGCATATTACTGGTTTATAAAATTGTAAATATATCTGGTCCGATTTACCTCAATGACCGACTAGTGCCACTGTGCAATTGCCACAAAATCAACACTCGCTTTAGGTCCGATGTTCAACTGAGTATTCCCATTCACAAGACACATTTATACTCAAACTCATTCATCGTATCCGCTTCACGAGACTAGAATAAACTATCGCCAGAGGTTAAGAACTCGGCAAAATTGTCTGTATTTAGCAGAAGGTTCTGTAAACACATAATCAAAAGTCGCCCATGATTCCAGAAACACAGCTAACTTTATAATTCTGCACACATTATATATTAGATGTTATTTGGCATTTTGTTAACTGTTTTTATCTGTAATTTAACTATAATCGCATATTTATTCCTATTGTATCTCTTGTTAACCATAATTTGTTGCTATTGTTATTATTTTTCATTTTCAAGTTTATCAATAACTTTCCAATTATTTTCTGTCTATAACTTAGGATTAAGTTCGTATGTTAAGTAGGTATATTATTTTCTCATGTTTAATCTTTATTAAATTGGTTAAGTGTAAGAAACAGCACACCACCTTAACTTTGCCATAAAAAAAATACATTGATGGCAGTGGCAGACCTGCTGTCTTCAATTGCTCTTGGATGGTATTGCACCGCTTGCGACACAACACGTCTGCTATTAGTTTGTTTGTACCATGAACGAGTGCACTTTTTTGACAGTTGTGAAGGCAGTCCTGTTTACAGCTGTTTTCAAGGCTACAGCGGCGTCTTCCCTCTCCTCGGATGATGTTTACATAAACTCACTCAGGTGACTATAACCCTGCCCAGTATTACAGAAAATATTTTTTCTATGGGAATAACTGTACAAAAGATTAATTTCAATACTGTCGAAAAAGTACACTCGTTTTTGGGACAGACTAAAGTTGGCTCCTTCACGTTAGCATGCACGCACGCTCGTATGTCCATTATTTCGTGTGATACCACTACATAAGACCAAATTCTATTCAAGCTCCTTTTCCACTGTCGCGTCGAAGGCATGGAACAGCCTGCAGATCGAACACACAATTATTGAAAGTTTCAGTAGATTTAAGAATACAGTAAATAAGTACTACCTTAATTACCTCGGCAGATGAGGGAATGATGTTGACAATACGTGAAGATGTGTTTATGCATATATACAGGTGAGTGAGTGTAAGTGAATGTGTGTAGGAATAATAGCATAGTATCCTTGATTTATTTAATATTAAGTCACATACTTGTAAGTTTTAAATGTGTATTATCTGTAATAACTTATGTATGAATTGCTAACAAGTTAAAGTGAATTCGTAATGGGTCCCGTGTAACAGAAGGCGTCTATGCCTAAACTGCGCCATTAAGAAGTTGATAAATAAATAAATATATAGTTATCGGCAATAGTTAGCAAATGTAGGTTCAGTGCCAGCTGTAGCTGGGGGAGCAGACAGCCAGAAGCTTGGTAAGAAAACCTTAAACATCATGTTCTCGCATTCCACTTCTATGGCGGCCATATTCTAAGCCAGTACCAAAACCACCTGCTCTTGCATTTTTCTTTGATGGCGGACATTTTGTTTTCAAAATTTTACAAAAAAATTTTTTCCAAAATTATTTTAAAATTATCAAAAAATTTTTAAAAGTTTCAAATTTGTTTTAAGGTTTCCTTTTTTTTTTAAGTTTAATTTTTTTTTCTCTTACATTCCATGGTANCCAAAAAAAATTTTTTTCAAAATTATTTTAAAATTATCAAAAAATGTTTAAAAGTTTCAAATTTGTTTTAAGGTTTCCTTTTTTTTTTAAGTTTAATTTTTTTTTCTCTTACATTCCATGGTAGGCATTTTGTTGCGCAACATAGCCTCAGGCAAGCTCCTTACGACGACTCCACATCTCATTTACATAGCCTCAGGCGAGCTCCCCACAACAAGGCCACAACCGCATTACATCGCCTCAGACTGCACGATCACATCGCCCCATGCTATGTATGTTTGGCTTAAACGGATGGGGGGGGGGAGCTAATGACAAACACTGAGGTGACAAAAGTCATGGGATACCTCCTAATACTGTGTCGGTCCTCCTTTTGCCCAGCGAAGTACAGCAACTCGACGTTGCATGAATTTAACAAGTCGTTGGAAGTCCCCGGCAGAAATATTGAGCCATGCTGCCTCTATAGACGTCGATAATTGCGAAAGTGTTGTCGGTGCAGGATTCTGTGCACGAACTGACTTCTCGATTATGTCCCATAAATGTTCGATGGGATTCATGTCGGGTGATCTTGGTGGCCAAATCATTCGCTGGAATTGTCCAGAATGTTCTTCAAACCAATCGTGAACAGTTGTGGCCCGTTGACATGACACATTGTCATCCATAAAAATTCCATCGTTGTTTGGGTACATGAAGTACATGAATGGCTGCAAGTGGTCTCCAAGTAGCTGAACATAACCCTTTCCAGTCAATGATGGGTTCAGTTGGACCAGAGGACCCAGTCCATTCCATGTAAAAACAGCCCACAGCATTATGGAGCCGCCACCAGCTTGCACAGTTCCTTGTTGACAAATTGGGTCCATGAATTCGTGGGGTCTGCCCCAGACTCTAACCCTGCCATCAGCTCTTGCCAACTGAAATCGGGACTCATCTGAGCAAGCCACAGATTTCCAGTCGTCTAGGGTCCAACCGATATGGTCACGAGCCCAGGAGAGGTGCTGCAGTCGATGTCGTGCTGTTAGTAAAGGCACTTGAGTCGGTCTCCTGCAGGCATAGCCCAGTACAGTCAAAGTTCGCCGCATTGTCCTAACGGACACGTCCTCCGTACGTCCCACATTGATTCCTGCGGTTATTTCATGCAATGTTACTTGTCTGTTAACACTGACCATTCTGCGCACATGTCGTTGATCTCGGTCATTAAGTGCAGGTGGTCGGCCACTGCGTTGTCCATAGAGGGAGGTAATGCTTGAAATTAGGTATTCTCGGCACACTATTGACACTGTGGATCTCGGAATGTTTAATTCCCTAACCATTTCCCAAATGGAATGTCCCATGCGTCTGGCTCCAACTACTATTCCATGTTTAAAGTCTGTTAATTCCTGTCGTGTGGCCATAATCACGTTAGAAACCTTTTCACATTAATCACTTGACTACAAATGAATGCCCAACCAATGCACTGCCCATTTATACATTTTGTACGCGCTACTACTGCCATCTATGTATTTGCATATTGCTATCCCATGACTTTTGTCACCTCAGTGTAGTCCCAGGCTACAGGGTGCAGCAGTGGTGTAGTCGATAGACGCCTCGCTTCTTGGGGGCCTCGGTGGTGGGGCGGATAGATAACTCGTTTCGTGGGTGACTGCGGGAGAGCTAATGATATAACACAAGGCTACAGGTGCCCCGTAGACTTCATGCTCACGCATTCCGAGACTCCCTACATCGACTCCACCTTACTGAGGGGTACAGTGGTGTGGTGGGTAGACTACTCTGGGGCCATGGTGGTGTGGTGGATAGCTTACTCGCTTCTCAGTGACTGTGGTGGCATCAGTATTCAAACATCATGATCACACATTCTGAGGCTCCATACGGCAACTCCACATTACTTCATGATATAGATCGAGGTGTCACGTGATTTTCGGAAATACACCTTGAAATTCCTTTTTAGCATCAAAACCCATAGCTCCAGGCGATGCATGATATATAGAAACGTATTGAAAGAGTTCCATAGCGACTGTGGGGCTGCGGTGGTGTGGTTGATAGACGACACACTGCCTCAGGCGTTGCAGACACTTGTTGTGGCATTTCGATGGGGGCCACGGTGATGCAGTTGATAGAGAAAATGTCAAGCACCATGCTGTTACATTCCATTGCTCATGGCCCCACAATATAGAAGAGTGACTCTTTTTTGGGCAATCAGGGATTCAGGGGTTTTCTCCGAGTCCACCCAAATCCTGATGCAGTGGATAGGCGACATGTCAAACACCATGCTCTTACATTCCATTTGCTCATGACCCCACAATATGGAGAAGTGACTCCTTTTTGGGTAGTGAGGGATTGAGGGGTTTTCTCCGAGTAACTGAAATCCCTGCCACGACGCCTCAACTGGTTCCTACTTCATGCTCTTGCATTCCATGCTAAGTTGTTTTCTCCGAGTATTCCCAAATCCCTGATACAAAGCCCCCAACGGCTGCAACGAGGCAGTGCTCGGAGCTGTTCTGAAAAAAAATTATATTACTAATTTGGGGCTGCGGTGGTGCAGTGGATAGACAACACACTGCCTCAGGCGGTGCGGGGGCTTGCATTTCGATGGGGGCCATGGTGATGCAGTGTATAGACGACATGTCAATCAAGCTTTTGGATTTTCTCCCAGTCTTCCCAAATCCCTGCCACAATGTCCCGACTAGTCCCTACTTCGCTTCTTGGTGGCTGAGGTGATGTGGTGGATAGGAGAATCGCTTATTGGAGGCCACAGTGGCATGGTGGATAGACGGCGCGCTTCCTGAGGCCGCGAAGGTGCGTAGGATAGACGAATCGCGTTTTGGGGGTCGTAGTGGTGTAGTGTTTAGACGCCTCGCTTATTGGAGGCCGTGGTAGTGAAGTGGATAGACGACTCGCTTCTTGCGGGGCGCGGTGGTATTATGGATGTCGACTCGCTTCTTGGGTGGCCGGGGTAGTGAGGCGCATAGACTAATCGAGTCTTGAGAGCCGCGGTGGTGTGGTGGATATACATCACTTCAGGCATGTCCCTACAATGACTCCCCGACTCCATTACATATCCCTAGTCTACAGGCGGGCTCACAGCTACAAAACATGTTGTTTTTCAAAATTTCCCAACACAACTCTCTACAATGGATCACCATCGTTCCAGGCTATGCGGCTCTTGCATTCAATTTCGATGGGGGTCTGCGGTAGTGTAGTGAATAGATGGCTTCCTTCTTGGAGGTCGCTGTGGTGTGGAGGATAGACGAATCACTGCTTGGGAGTCAAGGTGGTGCGGTGGATAGACCTCGCATCAAACTTCAGGTTCTTGTATTCCATGACTGTGGTGATGCAGTGGATAGACGACTCTCGAAACTTCACACACTAGCATACATAGACATTACCCCCAGCACTGAAATTAATGCATTGTCATTTAAGCCCTATGCAAACGTATAAGCATAGTTGACTGTTGTTATCCAACCTGTTTAAGGTACAGCTGCCAATCGTAACATATGAATCACCTCCGACAACATCATTTATCACAGAGTCATTTATTTCCTATGAGTACTTATAACCATAGTTGCTCGTAATTTCCAACCTGTTTAAGATACAGTCGTCAAATTCGTAACATATACATCACCCCCGACAACTGCAAGTATCACAGTGCCTGTTATCTCCTTTTTATTCTCATAAGCATAGTTGACTATAATTTCCGAGCTGTTTAAGATACAGTCACCGAATTCGAATCACATACATCATTCCCAACAACAAAATTGAGCACAGTCATTTATGTCCTAGGCATACTTACAAGCATAGTTAAAAGATATTTCCCATATGTTGAAGATACTGCTATCAAATTTATAACAAATAGATCACCCCCAACCACTAAAAAGACTGCATGGTCATTTGTGTTCTATACATACTTACAAGCATAGTTGGACGTAGCTATCGACCTGTTGAGGATACTGCTATCAAATTCATAACATATGTATCACCTTCAACAATAAAAATGACTGCATTATAATTTGCATCATAAGCTTACATATAAGCATAATGAATTATAATTTCCGAATTTTTTTAAGATACAGCTACCAAAATTGTAACATAGTCATCGCCTACTCATAACATAGGAATCATTCACTACAACGAGAACGCTGCAGCACACAAGGATAAAGGGGTCTAATATGTTACGTAAGGCCCTCCAGAGAGTCTCGTCACTGACGAAGCTGTCAGCCTATCATAAGGAACACTGCCACACACACGGATAAAGGGGTCTAATATGTTATGAGAGGCTCTCGAACAAATAGTCATGCAATAGAGACATAACTACAACACGACATTGCAAAACACATATAACAATCATAATAAACAAATATTTCTACGCATTTAACAACCTATGTATATTGTAGTGCATTGCGTGTTCCGAACCAAAGGTGTGTAGGCTCTGAATGAACAAATTTTAATATATTGTTAGTATGTAGCACCTTATTCATCAGACATGGAGGAGGATATTTGTACATATCTTAAGCATGTGAAACAGAATATTATAGTTCAAATTACAAGCGAGATGGAAAAAGTAGGTGCAGTAAAATATAATATATGGTTGGACTTTAAATATACCAAATCACAATCGCATGAAGATGATGAATATAGCTAGAGAGCATTCAAGACCTCGAATGTACCTCTGTATAACACACACGAAATTCAAGACAGTGTTGAATCTAGTATACAGACGATTTGCCAAGAGGAAGAAGAATACATGTTAAAGTGTTCCGGTTGGACTTTATATAAGATACATCAGTTACAGTTAAGAACATATTTACTCAGCTCACTGGCAAATAGATGTATGCAGATTGAGAGCATTCAATCAAGAATGTACTGCACAGTAGGGTGGGTAATTTTTTTTTTATTTCTTGATATTCTAAAGGGCACAGCGATTGAAAGGTGCTAAATGGTGTTGGTAATCCATACGTAAAATTTTATTACATTTTATTGAGTTTTATTGCCTCCGGATTGGGATTAAAGATTTAAAAAAATTGTTTTTCGAGGTTTTTTCTCAATATAAAAACAATAATATAGAAATACTTTATACAAGTAATTAACATCGAATTGAATGAAAAATTATACTTTGTTTTACTAATACTAAGCAGGAAGGTTCTGGAGAGGAGTGGGAGGGGGGCATAGACGTGGCAAATGTGACACAATTTGAGACAGTAACAACCAGTATCGCCCGTCGCTAACTAGAGTGTGGTTGTTTGTTTTGTGTTTTCTCGTGCATTTTAACAATGAATCGTACTCGTATCAATTGTAAATGTGCGTTGTTCGGTGATATATGTGATTTAAAAGACAATGTGTTACCAATGTATGAAGAAATCATGAAGTGTTGAGTGGACCCGACACAAGATAAAACATGAGAGGGAATCTAAAAAAGAACCCACTTATAAATAAATAGAGACTATTGTACTTGCAAAACTTATAGAAATATGGACTAAAGGTTCTATTCCTATAGTAGAACAAAAACGAGTGAAAGCAATTCTAAAGGCATATTATTTAAAGTGCAAAAACAATCTCAAGTCTCACCCAAAAATACCGCAAAACAAGTTGGAAGTGCTTCGTTTTGGAAGTAAAACTTTGTTTGATATTTCGGCTTGCAAGTGTCAGGATATTTCTAAATGTGCCAGAAAAAAAAACCTGTAACAGAACAAAGCTTCATAGTTGACCAACGATCGACTAGAAAAATGTTGATAGGGGGCATAGATGTTGTCACAACAAGCCTAATTACAAAAGCACTGAAAAGAAAACTATTGCGACAAAAATTTCTGAGTAAACGTCAAAAAGTAACCGAAAAATGTACGGAGGAGCTCTGCCGCACATCAGAATGTAGCCAGTCTGATTGTAAAGACCAAACCCAACTTCAGTTGCTACCTTCAAATGCTAAACCGGAAGGTAATTCCAATTTTCCAGTTGATTATGGTTTACTGTCAAAAAACATGCGATATATATGGAATGTCGGATAGGGCAGGGGCAGCCATTGCATCGGCAGTTTTTCAAGCGTCTAATTCTCAAGTTATAGACAAAAGTGAGTTGCGTCGAGAACGGAAAAAAATTATAAAAGCTATAGTTCCACAACAAAGAGTTTTACAAATACCTGCATTGTACTTCGACGGATGAAAAGACAAAACTTTGATTATATCTGGAAAAAGTGGGAAAAAATACAGGCAAAGCATAATTGAGGAGCAAATATATTTGATTAAGGAACCTGAATCGAAGTTCTTGGGTTACATCGCAATTGGGTGTGATGGAACCAATGTGAATGTAGGCAAATACGGCGGTATTTTGAGGCTACTTGAAAAAAGATTGGGTAAACCTTTGCAGTGGATTATATGCTTATTATATATGAATAAACTACCATTCAGACATCTATTTCAACACATTGATGGTAGTACATTCGGACCGTAGACATTTTCAGGGACTATTAGGAAAGAACTCGAAAACTGAGCCAAAGTACTTGATTCGAATCTGCGTTTATTCTGTCTCAACTTCATGTTGCCGTCTTCTTCAGCATTTTGTTACGCTTTTTCTTTGCAGATGCAATTATTTCATCATTGTCAGTAGAATATGTATATTTTACATCATCATCACCAGCGGACATGGCGGTCACACTTTCGTGCTCGATGTTCTGGATAGTTATAGCTTCCTCGTTTTTTATCTTACATGCTAGCAATACATGTTTGTAGTTCACATTGTTGGGCGATCGGTATGGTTTGCATTCTTCATAGTAAATGTCTGCAACAGACGTATTTCCTTCTTCACAGATTGTTTTGGAACTTGATGAATGTCCGGTTAATGTTATGGCCGACGGAACAATCAATTGTTTACACAACGAATCAGTATGATGGCGAGTCATTGTATTGTCTTGCGTCAATAAGTTCAATGCTTGCTGTCTTCTGCCAAGTAAAAGTGTTTTACCTTTACATATATCAGTATGTCTCTTTAGATTGTCACTTCCACCAAATGTCGCACCACACATATCACATGATAGCATTTTGGAGGCCGGTTTCCTTTGACACTCACTCTGTTCATGTCGTCGTGCATTGCAACTTTTACGGAAGGTCTTGCCTCAGTAACTGCATTGTTTTCCATGTAATTGTTGAACGCTTGGTGAAGTTTTACATGTACGCATACAGGAGATTTTCGATTGCATGTTCTCCATGCTCTTCAATATCTTCAATTATATGCAATCTTAAACACATGTACTAATATGCAGTGCAGACTCTTACCCTCTGCAAACTCCTCTCTTCTGCAGACCCCTCTCTTCTGTGCACTCCTCCCTTCCGCGGACTCCACCCTTCTGCGGACGCCTCCTTTCTGCAGACTCCACGTCTCTGTGGACTAATCCCCTTTGTGTACTCTACTACAATGTAGACTCCTCCACGATGCAGACTCCTCCACAATATTACATTCACACAGTACTTTTGCTGTACACGATAGCTAAGCAACTACGGGAATTTCTGCGGTAGCGCTAAATTATACCCTCATTCTGTATGTCGAATACGAAGTTAGGTTGTACTATTGTCTGTAGCGAAGTATAGGCAAATAGGCATATGTATATTAGTCAAGTGGCTGAAGTAAATTTGTTCTCAAATACAGCTGTTAAAAGTTATATATATATGGCCTAACCGGTACATATTTCACATCGTCGTCATCAGCAGACTTGTAGGTCACACTTGTGTTCTCGATGTCCAGGATAAATGTAGCAACTTCATTTTACACCTTACATGTTAGCTATCCATGTTTGTTGTTCACATCTTCTAACGATCTATATAGCTCGCAGTCTTCATGGTAAATGTCTGAAATACTCGTAATTCCTTCTTCACACTTGGTGAAGGTTTTGCAGGTAACTGTACAGGACATTCTTGATTGCAAGCCCTCAATCTGCATACATCTGTTTGCCAAGTGAGCTAAGTAAATTTGTTCTTAACTGTAGCTGATGTATCTTATATACTGTCCAACCGGAACACCTTCCCATGTATTCTTCTTCCTCGTGACAAATCTTCTGTATACTAGCTTCAACACTGTCTTGAATTTCGTGTGTGTTATAGACAGGTACATTCGAGGTCTTGAAGGCTCTCTAGCTATATTCATCATCTTCATGCGATTCTGATTTGGTATATTTAAAGTCCAACCATATATTATATTTCACTGCAGCTACTTTTTCCTTCTCACTTGTAAGTTGAACTATAATATTCTGTTTCATATGCTTAAGATATGTACACATATCGTCCTCCATGTGTGATGAATAAGATGCAACATACGTCTTCATATATACCACAGAATGCAGAATCTTTCAGTATGAATCCAATCTCATTTGGCAAGTTCACAACGTATACAGGTGTAGGTTCTTTATATGTATACATTTTGCTATGGTTGTAATACGACTCACGACATAGTATTACCTGATGGTCGTGTATGTCACGTTTCATGCTGTCTGGAACACCTGTTACTTCATAACATGAGAATTTACGACCACACTTATAGCAACAAGTAGTATAGTAAGCTCACAGCGTCTTCTTCAAACATTTTCCAGATTTCTCATGTTGACGATAACTGCATCTTTTACTTAAGGTCTTGCTGCAGTAGTTACATGAAAATTTTTATGCCTGTGGAGAACTGTTCATGTCCAGGTTGAATGTTGTCGATGGTGACAGCGCATCAGTATCCAATGCAGCTAGTGTCTGGCATTCACATGTTTTTGATTAGATGAAGGCAATACACTACACCGCTTTGCTGGTACAGGTGTGAGTTCCTCTCACATTGCAAGATGTATTTTTAAGTTATCGCGTCGTCCAAATTGAGACTGGTACTGTTCAAGGTAGATTGCTTCATGTTCATAGAACAAGCAGTTTCATGTCGCAAGGCATGACAGCTCTTAGTAAATGGCTTCTTGCAGAAACAGCACAAATGGGTTTCTGTCGTATTTTCCTTCTTTGCTCGAGACGAATTTTTTTTAAAGGTACAAAAGAAAGAAAATTGACAACAAACATGTGGCGAACAGAAAATGAAAAGGTCCTGCTCCAGCGCAATTCTCTTTCAGGATAACAAAATGTAATGAAAAAAACACAATATACAAAACTAAACAGGAAGATAAACATTCCGGGGAAAACGTAAACCCGGGGAACAGCAAAAGGAAACATAGCGAAATGAAATGATGTAGAGTAAAAGTAAAGTGATAAACACACATAAGAAAAGGAAAAACTTAAGGCAAATATAGCGAGCAGAAACCAAATACTTAAGGACTAAGAGAATATAAAAGCCCCCAGTTGGGAGCAAGCGAACAGAATAAAATAGACAAAACACTGTACAATAGGTAAACGATGGCTACACGAGCAGGCAGAAACTAAGTTCCTCTTCAAGTATTCAAGTGCGAAGCACACACACAGCAAAACACTTATACGAAAGGCTCTAACCACATGCCTCACACTACAGGTGAGTAACACTTACACAGCACAGCACAAATTCAGAGACGAGCACAGACGACAGGCAGGCCACCCAGGCATATAGCAGCAGATGCAGTGCGCCAAGGCTAGGAAAGCCCGGCTAGCAGAAAATCCCCACTGCGTGAGTGGGGAACACTGCTCCAGGACATCGTAGTCGCCGAGGCGGTGGACCAGCGTGTTCGGGTGACGACGGGCGTGAAGATAAAAGCGAGCAGCGTCAAATACGAAATCCTGCAGCGGACGAACACCATCCAGGTCGAGAAGCTCAGCCACAGGCATTGAAAGCGGCGCATCAAGGAGCAGGCGCAAGCCACTGCGGTGTCAAGAAATGACGGGGCGCAGACGAGATGGGCGAACATGTACTCACACCACAAAGCATAAAGCATAATGGGGACCATCAGCACCCACCAAAGATGCAAACGAGCCCCCAACTGTAGCGGACACGCAGGAAGAAGTAGAGGACGAACAGACCGGATAGCCCCAGCGGCACGACCAATCATGGTTTGCAGGTGGTGGGACCACAACAACGATGCATCAAGATGAACCCCCAGATATCGGCCAGTCGCCTGCCAGGACAAGACCTGGCCCATAAAAGTAGTTGCAACAGGAGGCCGAGAACGTCATTTGGTCGCAAACAGAAGTTCGGTCTTTGCAGGATTGGATCGTATGCCGCAGCACAGAAAATATGAACCCAGGGAACGCAAAGCCACCTAAGCGTGCGCTGCCAGTCCGGGCGCACATGGGCCGGACAGAAGAACCGCGGTGTCGTCCGCGTACTGGTAAACAGCTGCGCGAGGAAGATCGGGCAGGTCAGCCAAGTAGAGGGCAAAGAGCAGCGGAAGAAGTAGCGAGCAGGAATTCGGAAAGACCGAATCGACGAAGTTTCAGTAATAGGGCCCCATGATGGACGGAGTCAAATGCCTTAACCAGGTCCAAAGAATAAGCACCGAGTGGTGACGAGTGCATAGCCCAGCTGTAATCCAGTTAACGACAGATGCTAAGGCATGAAGCCCACTGTGGCGAAACTGAAAGCCAAACTTGTGTGTGGGCAGCAAGCTGNGTTAACGACAGATGCTAAGGCATGAAGCCCACTGTGGCGAAACTGAAAGCCAAACTTGTGTGTGGGCAGCAAGCTGAAATCTGCAACAGCAGCGTGAAAACGTCTGAGCAGAATTCTTTCCGCCACCTTCGAGAGAAGGAAAAGCTGAGAGATGGACCAGTATACAGAAGGAAGACTAAGGTCACCGCCTCGTCGAGGAATGGGCACTACGATCACCTGCTTCCAGCAGACCGGATAGTGCTGCACACACAAAAGATGGTATTGATGAGGATAGCCCGATAGATAACTGTCTTGCGTGAGAAAGAGCGCAAGATGCGTGCAGGAATGTCATCGGCACCAGGTGATTTAACAAGCGAAAGCGCATCGATAGTACGAGCTACATCGATGGGAGAGGTGAGGAAGGAGTTAGAAAGTGGAGACGACAGATAAAGGTGAAAAACCTCCGAAGTCAGCTCAGCATCGGGAGAACCATGTGAGGGGAAGAAGAGTGCAAATGAGGCGCAGAAAGATTCTGCCAGAAGAAGGGCCTACGAGGACAGAGCCTACAGGGAGCCAGAAGATTGCACGGAAAGAAAGAGACTGGAGATGGCCCAGCTGACGAAGGCCAGACCAGCGATAAACAGCCTACCGAGCTAGACGCCAGAAACGATGGTACTCCTCCATCGAGGCCTGTGTGCAGGCAGACTGCTAATGTGCGCGAGCTCGATCACGTGCACAAAGCATGGAACGGGGCGCCGGAGGAAATGGATCACGAAGGCGCCAGGTCGGGCGGCTAGGAATAGCGACAGAAGATGCAGCAGAAACGGAATCGACAAATGAAGCAACGACAGTGTCCAGTTCAGTCAGCATGCAAGGAGACGTCGAAAGGTCAAGCGACTCATCCAGCAAGAAGTGGAAACGACGCCAATCGGCCCGGTGACAGTCCCAATGGAGGGAGGACTGGTCGGGCGACACAGGAAACATGAGGCGCGAGAGCACCGGCAGAGAGTCAGAGTCGAGGCCAGTGCAAACCCAAGGAGGGGTGAGCAGAATATCTGGTAAAGAGATGAAGAAATCAAGAACTGAAGAACGATGACCTGTACGAGCAGGCACAAAAGTGCAAGTACGACGAGCAGAAAAAAGAAAACCATGTGAAAAAACAAAAGGTAAAAGGCCACGGCCGCGAAAATCGGAGACTGGGCAGTGCCAGAGAGTATGAGGACAGGTCAAGTCCCCAAAGAAAACAAACAAAGAATCCATGAAAGCCAAGACAGACAGAGAACAAGAAGGAAAAGGATTGTGAGGAGGAAGGTAGATCGCCACTGCGGTTAAGGGGCGGTGTCAACCCAAAATGCGAACAGCTACAGATTCCACCTGCAGACCACAGGGCACCTGACATCGATAATGGCAGAGATCTATATGCACAAGAACCGCCACATCACGCTGAGGAGCAGGACGACCATCAGCATGGTGAACCACATATCCAGGCACTGCGAAAGGGATGGAGGGATTGAGCCATGTCTCGCATAAACTGACAACTGAAGGACGAAGACGAGCCAGTAAAGCGAGAAATTCCAATCAGCATGCAGATAAGGAACGGGCGTTCAAGGCCATATAGAAATTAACCATAGGAGGCTGCAACAGGTGTGGAATGGAATGCCTCGATACATCTCCAGAAGGAGCATCAGACCACGAAACAGGGCCTCGTATTGATCGAAGAGGGAGGCACCCGAAAGAAAGGAATCAACCATGCTGGGAAGACGAGGAAGCCAGGAACAGATGTCGAGCCGGCGGAAGAGATCGAAGAGCTCCCGGAAGGAATTATAGCAGAATGGTCAGCAGGAACTTGATGGGTAGCACCGAGGTCCGCTAGCTGGGAAGCAAATGACACGGAAGGCCCCACAGGGGTAGACGTAAAAGAGGCCCCAACCACAGAAGGACGAGCCCCAACACCAGAACATGACTGAGCTCGCTGACGCCCCTCGCGAGAAGTAAGCCACTGCTGCTTAGCAGGACATTGGCTGTAGTTCATAGTGTGACCACCCTGACACAAACAGCAAACAGGAGGGTGATCCGAAGGATGAGGTCACTGAAGAGAAGTGTGGGGGCCACTGCAGCGAATGCAACGGTCCGCCTCGTCGCAAGTATGGAAATAATGTCCAAACCACTGGCAGTGGAATCACTGGGTTACACGACCACCACCGCGAGACAGTTCCACCTGCATGCCCACTCCATGCGGACAACTGTCTTCACATAAATCCCAAGATCAGAGAATGCCCTCTGGATGTCCTCGGGAGGCATATCAATAGGAAGGCATCGAAGGACCACACGTGCACCACGCACCGCCATGGTCCTCTGGGCAAGTCCATGTATTGAATTCGACACCCATGGCCCGAAGAAGCTCCCCTTTTCTGGTATTGGTCCTCACGCGACGACATCTGGATGGACGTAATGCTGTCATAATTGATGGCGTTCATGCCAGGGAACATGGTGCGTTATTTAACCATAAATCGCATGGCATCACCACCAAGACCGCCCTGCCGGACAATAAAAGGAGGTTGGTCTGGCTGCCGACAAGAAGCATCAGAAGCGCTGGCCGGAGTAGAAGGATGGTGAGATAAGGGCGCAGGCGTTGCAGAAGATGGACCAGGAAGCGACATAACAGAAGGAGCATCCAAGGACGACGAAGACACAGCAGCAGGAGTGATAGAGACCGACGAAGTAGCACAAAGACTCCTGGAACGTTTCCCGCGCCGCCGAGGCGGCTCAGGCGGGACAGCAAACATGGGGGCAGGAAGTAAAGCAGAAGAACCCCCAACAGAAGGACCACCAGTCCAATCGTCGTGTGCAGCCCAGTCTACTTGTTCAGATTCCTCCAAAGGAGAAACAACAGGCCACTTGGAGGAGGCCAGCGGGAGCGTGTCCATGGGGAAGTCCACCCCCGATGCTGGCAAGGAGACAGCGCCACTCGAAGCCAAGGGAGCATAAAAGCGAACTGGTGAAGCACGCCGAGACCCAGATGGCCCTGCAAAGGAGAAAACCCCCGCAGACGAAATGTGTGGCACAGATGAGACAAGAGGAGTAGCAGGAGATACCGAGTGGGTAAACCGAAGAGGAGAGCGGCAAAGGCAACAACGAAGCAGCATGCGGCGCAGCAGTGAGATAAAACCCATCAACCACAGACGAGAAGGCCTTCATGGAGGCCAACGACGGGCGGTCCATTGGGGCCACGGACGCCGAGGGTGTACCCGAAGGCGCGCACATGGCGACCACAAAAGGATCCAGACAGTGGGTCAGAGACAGTCCCAAACTGGATATACCATGTGAAGGAGAGGAAAGTGGAAAAATCACCATCACAGAAACAGGAAAATGCTGTCCAGCCGGCGCCGATAACGAAGACCCAGTGAGACTGCAGGAGTCGAGAGCAGTCTGGCGAGACGCAGAAACAACCTCCGGATGAAGAGGAACCACACCTGAGACAGCAGTGGCTGGTGAAGGCAGGACAGCAGAAACATGGGCCACAGTAACGCCGGTACACACCACAGGCGCTCTGCAAACCGACGTGGTATAAATAACAGCGTCAACTGAGGTAACAGAAACAGACTAAGGCAGCGACGAGAGACCATATTGGTGCGGAGAGGGTGGGTGCAGTTCCCGAGAAGAAACCCTCTCCTCCACGTGGTAATGCAGCTGGTCAGGAGTACTCAGCCAGTCCAGGTGGGGAAGGTCCAGCAGAAGATGGAGCAGAGGACCTGCTGACAGATTTCACTTTCATCAACTTCGTCTCCTTCGGCTGTTGCAGAGTAAGGCAGAGCTGAGCACCGCTCATGAGGCTAACATTAGGGCAGAAAACCGAGGAGGGGCCAGCAGAAGGCGCAGTAGCACGCCGAGGAGGCGGGCGCAGCGATGAGACTGTGTGAACCCTACAAGCATCATGGTGAGGGAGCCCATTAGTAGAAGCCACAGAACGAGGCGAAACATCACATGGATCAGCAGCATGCTTCGAAGAGCCTGATGTGTCAGACATGGTGAATAAACACAGGCGAGAGAAAAACCGTAAGAAAAGAATAGAAAAACAGTGGCCAATAAGGGACATAAAAAAACAAACAGCGAGCAAAATACAAATGAAACACCCGAACAGCAAAGGTTTACAACAACCACCGCAGCAGACAAACAGCAACGCAATACAGAAAACCCTTGCAAAAAGCGATACACAAAATGGCGGACAAAACAGCATTCATCGCACACAAGAGGAGCAGTGGAAAGCACACTCTACACAACAACAAAACCCAAAGATGCACAACAGCGCAGAACCAGTACTGGCTAATAAGGCGAAAGACAGAGGCCAACACGAGAAGAAGGCGAAATGACGAATTTCACGAAAAACAGAGAAACACACTGGAACCCTCATAAATGTAACCAACAAGCAAAGCACACACAGTGAGCAGTAACCACCGAATAATTTTAAGCGAGTTACCAGCAAGCAAAGAGTAAGTACGAATGTTACTGTGAAACAACAAACTATATAAGCAAGAGAAAACATTGCAAAGTCAGTGGGAGACAAGCTTCCACAGCTCAGAACAATTACCAGCCACCAAGCAGAATTCAAAATATCAGGCAAATTACAAGGAGAAAGTTCACCAAACAAGGCGAAACTAATTGCAGGACAGAAAACGAAGAAACAAACACTTACCAGAAGAAAAGAACATTGCAGGAGGAGACAACAGCAGTAGACGCCGAGAGCCAAAAGTGGTCAGGAACCGTGCACAAATGGTGGCCCCTATGCCAGGTAAACTCTTCCAAATTTGAATAACAACTAAGACGATTCCATCAATTTCACATGTTTATATACGTACATGTACTAATCTTCTTATTTCATCAGTGGGATTTAAGCTTTTTTATGCATTCTAAAATCGTCAATTCAGTTGGCTAGCATATCTAGTTTTGCTACACCACCAAGCAGCTGTAAGTTTTTTCCCCAAAGTTCCTTGAAATGTTTATACTATAGCTGTGAATCAAGGCAAAACACAGTAACAATAATCCCGACTTCTCTCCACCTCTACACAACATTTTACATATCTCATGATGGCGTGCGTTGCTACTTTTACTAAAGATCTTACCACAATAGCAACATTGTTTCCTACATATTGGTGAAGGATTGTGTTCATTGTTCACATGAAGGTCACAAGTTGATGATGTAGGTATACCAATACTTCGTACAGCAGAAACCTGATCGTCACAAGTTTGTATCGCTGGCAATACACTTTGTTGCTTAGTATGTAGAGGAAATAAGTCTTTACATTTTTTCATATGTATGTTTAAACTATCTGTACGAGTGAACAAACCTTGAAATATATCACATGGATAGTTTGTGCGACACAGATTCAGCTTACATTTATACTTTATATGTATATTCACATTGTGGGCATATGAAAATGTCCTTTTACAGTAGTGACATGGACAACTAGGAGATGTGACTGATCCGCCCGTTGTTTCCGCGGTAGGGTATGATGACTTTAACGATGTTGATGGATATAATTTTTCTTTCACCGGTATCTTTCCATCAAAAGTTTCCTTTAATCTCAGCAAATACTGATTGACATGTGGAGGAAGGAGAGCATTGCATGTTGCACTATGCCTTTTTAAGCTATCGAGTATTCGGAAATATGATTTACACTTTTCACATGATAAGGTAATGCATTTCATATTTCGTTGGCAGCCAGTCTCGTGTCGACGAGCATGGCAACTTTTAGAAAATGTCTTCATACAGTAGCAACACAAATAACTTTCCCGATTATTTTCCATCGTAGAAAAACAGCACAGTTCATTATTCGAAGTTTTAATAGCAACTGACACAGCCAGCGTATACTACAACCGATATATATATATATATACATATACAATTATTATCGTCACCTTAGTTGATGCCGTGTGCCCTTGAGCTTAACCAGACCTTTGGAAGTTGTTATGTTGAATTTATTGTACAGATTGCATAAAAAAGCTTGAATTCTACTAACAATTTTGAAAATTTGTACATTCAGACTCTACAAACCTGTGGTTCGGAACCCGCAAAAAAAAAACAATATACATAGGTTCTTAAATGCATATAACCATTTGTTTTATAAGTATTTTAATGTGTGTTTTGCAACATTGTGTTGTAGTGATGTCTCTCTTACATGACTAATTGTTCGAGAGCCTCACATTACATGTTAGACCCCTTTATCCTTGTGTGCTGCAGCGTTCTCGTCGCGAATGATTCCTATGATATGATTAGTTGATCAATATGCTACAATTTTGGTAGCTGTATCTAGAAAAGTTCGGAAATTATAATCCACTATGCTTATAAGTAAGCTTAGGACGCAAATGACCATGCAGTAATTTTTATAATTGGGGGTGATACATATGTTATGATTTTGATTGCAGTATCTTCAACAGGTCGGAAATTACGTCCAACTATGCATGTAAGTATACATATGACACAAATGACCATGCAGTCTTTTTAGTGGTTGGGGGTAATACATATGTTATAAATTTGATAGCAGTATCTTCAACAGGTCGGAAATTACATTCAACTATTAATTTAAGTATGCATAGGAAATAACTGGCTCTGTTATATAATTTTCGTTGATGGGAGTGATAAGTATGTTATGAATTTGACTGCTTTATTTTACACAGTTTGGAAATTATAGTCAAGTAAGTTAATAAGTACACATAGGTCATAAATTACTCTGCGGCCAATTTCGTTGTCGGGGTTGATGTGTATGTTTCGAATGCGTTGACTGTATCTTAAACGACTCGGAANCTTTTTAGTGGTTGGGGGTAATACATATGTTATAAATTTGATAGCAGTATCTTCAACAGGTCGGAAATTACATTCGACTATTAATTTAAGTATGCATAGGAAATAACTGGCTCTGTTATATAATTTTCGTTGATGGGAGTGATAAGTATGTTATGAATTTGACTGCTTTATTTTACACAGTTTGGAAATTATAGTCAAGTAAGTTAATAAGTACACATAGGTCATAAATGACTCTGCGGCCAATTTCGTTGTCGGGGTTGATGTGTATGTTTCGAATGCGTTGACTGTATCTTAAACGACTCGGAAATTACAGCCATATATGCTTATAAGTATGCATAGGAGATAAATGAATCTGTGATAATTGCAGTTGTCGGGGGTGATATCTATGTTACGAATTTGACGACTTTATCTTAAAAAGGTTGGAAATTATGAGCAAATATGCTTATAAGTTCACATAGGTCATAAATGACTATGCGAGCATTTTCGCTGCTGGGAGTGATTTATATGTTATGAATTTGACAACTGTATCTTAAAAGGTTGGAAATTAAGTCAATTATGCTTCTACGTTCGCATAGGGTTTAAATTACTGTGATAATTGCTGATGGCGGGAGATATGTCTATGTTAGGAAATATGTGGTTGTACTTTAAATATGTCAGCAATTACAGTCAACTATGCTTATAAGTTCGCATAGGGCTTAAGTTACAATGTAATCATTTTTCGTTATTGGGGGTGATGCCTATGTTATGAATTTGGCTAATGGATCTTAATCAGTTCGTGAATTACGACCAACTATGCTTATAAGTACACCTAGGGTATAAATGTCTTTGTGATAATTTTCGTTGTTGTGGGAGATGTCTATGTTTGAATTTGGCGGTTATACCTTAAACCGTTCGGGAATTACAGCCAACTATGTTTATAAGAACTCATAGGAAATAAATTACTCTGCTATAATTGACGTTGTCGGAGGTGATGTCTATGTTACGAATTTGGCAGTTCTAACTTAAACAGGTTGGAAATTACAGTCAACTATGCTTGTATGTTCGCA
This sequence comes from Clitarchus hookeri, assembly GCA_002778355.1. NCBI lineage: Eukaryota > Metazoa > Arthropoda > Insecta > Phasmatodea > Phasmatidae > Clitarchus > Clitarchus hookeri. The sequence goes on from NQII01005299.1 coordinate 94,461, forward strand.
TAGGGCTTAAATAACCATGCATTAATTTTCATTGCCAGGAGCGATGTTTGTGTATGCTAGAGTGTGAAGTTTCGTGAGTCGTCTATCCACTGCATCACCACAGTCGTGGAATACAAGGGCGTGAAGTTTGATGGGACATCTATCCACTGCACCACCGCGGCTCCCAAGAAGTGAGTCGTCTATCCGACACACCACAGCGATCTCCAAGAAGTAAGTCGTCTATCCACCAATCCACCGCAGCCTCCCATCAAAATGAAATGCAAGACACGAACAGACTGGGACGATGGTGATTCGTTGTAGAGAGCTGTAATGGAAATTTTTAAAAACAACATGTGTTGTCGCGGGGAGCCCGTCTATAGCCTAGGGCTATGTAATGAAGTCGGGGAGTCGTTGTATGGACACGCCTGAGGTATTGTCTATCCGCCACACCACCACTGCTGCCAAAAATCGAGTAGTCTAACCAGTTCACTACCGCGACTCACTCCCCCCCTCCCCAAGTAGCTATTCGGCTATCCGTAGCACCTCTGCAGCTCCAGGAAGCATGCCGTCTATCCACCACGCCACCGCGGACTCCAAGAAGCGAGTCGTCTATCCACCACATCACCTCAGCCCCCAAGAAGCGAAGTAGGGTCTAGTCGCGGCATTGTGGCAGGTATTTGGTAAGCCTCGGAGAAAACCCCTAGCATGGAATGCAAGAGGATGAAGTAGGGTCCAGTCAAGGCGTCGTGACAGGGATTTGGGAAGAATCGGAGAAAACCCCCTAGCATGGAATGCAAGAGCATGAAGTAGGGACTGGTCTAGGTTTCGTGACAGAGAGATTTGGGTAGACTCGGAGAAAACCCCTAAATTCTTCATTCCCCAAAATGGAGTCACACCTCAATATTGTGGGGTCATGAGCAATGAAATGTAATAGAATGGCGAGGCGCTGTGGCAGGGATTTCGGTATACTCGGAGAAAACCCCTAAATCCCTCATTGCCCGAAAATGAGTCACTCCATCACATTGTGGGGTCATGAGCGAATGGAAAGTAAGAGCATGGCGTTTGACATGTCGTCTATCCACTGTATCACCGCGGCCCCCGTCTAAATGCTAGCACAAGTCCCAGCACTGCCTAAGGCAGTGTGTCGTCTATCCACCGCACCACCGCAGCCCCACAGTAGCTATGGAACTCTTTCAATAAGTTTCGGAATATCATGCATCGCCTGGAGTTATGGGTGTTGACGCTAAAAAGTAATTTCAAGATGTATTTCCGAAAATCACGCCACGCCTGTGGCTATGTCATGAAGTAAGGTGGAGTCGACGTATAGAGGCTCGGAATTCGTGAGCAAGAAGTATCTCGGGCACCTGTATCCTGGGGCTATGTCATTAGCTCCCCCGCGACCCCCACGAAACGAGTTGTCTATCCACCCCACCACCGTGGCCCCCATGAAGCAAGACGTCTATCCACTAAACCACCGTGGCACCCTTGTAGCATGGGGCTATGTCATTAGCTCCCCCAGCCATAGCCGTTGACGCCAAACATACATAACCTGGGGCGATGTGAGCGAGCAGCCTGAGGCGATATTTTGGAGTTGTGGCATTGTTGTGGGGAGCTCGCCTGAGGCTATGTAATGGAGATGTTGAGTCCTCGTAGGAAACTCGCCTGAGGCTATCTTAAGCCAACAAAATGCCCGTCATGGAATGTAAGGGAAAAAAATGTTAAGCTTTTGTATAAAAATTTGAAACTTTTTGAAAAAAAAAATTTTAACTTTTGAAAAAAATTTTATAATTTTTTTAAATTTTAAAATTTAAAAAAAAATTAAGAAAAAAATTTAAGAAGTCACATTTTTTAAATTTTTGGAAAATTTTGAAAACAAAATGGCTACTGTCGAAAAGGAATGCAAGAGCAGGTTTTTTCGTACTGGCATACAAAATGGCCACTGTATAAGTGGAATGCAAGAGCATGATGTTTACGGTTTTCTTGCCAAGCTTCTGGCTCCCTGCTCCCCCAGCTGCATCTGGCACTGAACCTACATTTTTTAACTACTATCGGCTGCAATTCTAGCTGTTTCAGCTGAGAGGGTTGTGCGTTTGCCGTTGTCTATAGCACTTATAAAGGGCGGCAGCGGGGTGGGTGTCAGTATAGTCTGCATGTCTGCGCCTCTTTGATGATTCGTCGGGTTTGCGGTCTTCTGTGTCTGGTTCCTCCTAGTCGATCATGGCGGGAGGGCTTCCCTCCAGTGGGGCATTTATGTTAAAAGTTTTTTTTAATGTCCTGGCTAAAATAAACGCTATGATATTCGCCAAACTGGTTTTTCAGTCTCTTTCCTATATTGGATACGAGCCTGGGATAGACCATCTACCTGTATCAAAATTAATATAACCCTATATGAGCAGTTTAACTAATTAATTTTTAAATAAAGACATTAAACTTGCCGTAGAGTATCATACTAGCAACGAAGTGGTATTCTTCACACTTCAGTGGTGTCAGAGAACATTTCCGCGCAATACTGCATTACTGCAAGGCGATAGCAGATTCCTTTCTAAGCAGCTCTGCAAGGCGGACAGTAATGTTCTCTCCACACCTAGGCTGCAGTTCGATTCTGTGAACAGCGAACTACAGCTACAATTTAGTTATGGTATTATGAACTAATAATGGGCTAGGTATAAACAGATTCTTTCAATTGCAATGATTCCTACCTGCGAAACCACGCTTAATGGCAGCATTATTTAAAATATGGATTTTGTCTTTCGTAATATTGAGTTTTGTACTTGTAAAGTTTTCAACAGTTGCGTTGCCCATGACTTCAGCGCCTCGCACCAATACGGGCACTTTTATCATAAGTGTCTAAGTATAAGCAGGCCTTGTAACATGATTACAAATAAAAATGTGAAACATATTCGTAAGAACACAAGTACTACTGTTACAAAAAAGGCGTGGATAAAGGAGGAAATTTTATCATTCACTTGGAAAATGTCATACGAAAAAGTTTTTCGGTAAATGCATCTCAGACTAGCCGTTCAGCCCACTGCTATAAGTGTTAAAAGATAAGTTATCAATATAACTAATGAGCCTACTTTCCTCTAGCCTACATGGATGCAAATAATTTGGTGAACTTTTTAAAAAGTTGGATGGTAGGAGGTTCTTGGTGTCTCGTTGATAGCGATATGATTAGATATGCTACCATGAACAAATGCAATATTAGTGAGATAGTTAGAAAGTGCTTTACCTGTGACTCGAAAACAGAACACCTCTTACCGTAAGCTACCATGTAACTAACTACATTACAGAGGTACGTTTCGGAGCATCAACTTTGGTTGCTATCAGTCTAGATATTTGGTAGATTGAGTTTAGCAACTTCGAATATCTATAGGAACTTCATTTTGAAAACCAGTGTCCGAATCCCTTAAATCATGTAAGTTTACATGGCCTACAGTAGCACTACTTGTGTGCAGAATTGGGTGGAAATAGGTTGACTGGTTGAGAGATGGCACAAAAGCTTTCGTTCTGATTTGGCGCTTTCGCACAAAAGGCCTTGAAACACGTCCTGTATAGGCGTGTCTGGTGCGTCAAACAGAAAATATAAATATAAAAAGTTTGGTTTAAATTTGTCAAATGATTTAATAGATATGATTCAATTATCTAAAAAATTAATATTGCATTATTTTCGGAAAAAATTTGACATACTTAAATGATGTTCGTTTACATAGTCAACTGCAGTACTACTTGTGTACAAAAATTAGGTGGGAATTCGATGATTGGTTACCAAGAATGTCAGAAATGATGCGTTTTAAAACCTGGTGCTATATTAAAAAAAGTTGGCAATAGATGATCTATATAATCATATTTGATGCTTATAATGGCTACTGACAGCATATTAAGTTTAATTGAAAGTGGGTAAATTGTTTAATATTAAACAAACGTATCTAAATTAATTATATGACCGCAATACACTTAAAACATTGTCTACTGTAGCACTTATTATGTGCAAAGTTCAATGAAAATCGGTTGGTTGGTCCTGGCTGGACATGTGGCATAAAAGCTCTAGTTTCTCATGTGGTACTGTTTTCATTCATGTATTAGCTCTTTATATATTTGTCATATATACTGCTACATGTTAAAATCAGTTCAAATTGTTTGGGAGATATGGCTTACTAACCTACAATAATTACATGGCTGTTTGTTTGAAAATATGCGACCACCTTCTTCAGTCATATAAATGTAGATGGAGTACAAAAATATAACTTTTATTATGAATTTGGTTTGTATCAGATGTTTTAAGAGATATAACAAAAAGTTTAAGATTTCATGTAATGCTTTCTTCTAAAATGGCTGACAAATGAGCTTATATGGCATCTTATTTGATTATTGCATAGACACTGCCAGCATACAAAGTTAGCTTTGAATTGGTTTGCATGGTTTCATAGATATGGCATGTCAGTGTACATGTACTGTAATATTACTTGAGTAATAAATTTAATAGGAATAGATTGATTGTTTTCCAAGATATGGTATTAAAACTTAATTTTTGATTTGTCTCTTTCTTGCAAAAAAAAGCACATAAAGGAGGCCGTGCTTTGTCACATTTTATGCATGTAAAACATACTTCCTTTATAACAAATTTGGCCGAAACAGTTTAAACGGTAGGTGTTGTAGATATTGCAAATAAACGTTAAATATTTATTTTGCTACCGTTTTGAAAATAAGTGTATTATCTATTTAAAATGCCCATATGAACATGGCCTACAATAGTATTGTTTATATGCCAAATATGGTTGGAATCGATTGTGTAGTTACCGAGATATAACATAAAGTTATTATTTTTCATCTAGCACTATCTTAAAAAATTGCCACTTAATAACATTATCACATTCATAATTCAATGATTACATCATGCACTGCCAATGTACTAAATTTACTGGTTGTTAAAATTTATTAAATTGTATTCGAGATATAATCTTAAAATAGTCAATTTGACTATTTTCCAAAATTGTGCACCAACACCATTATCGATTTCTAAATTGAATGCTTACATAATGCACAATCAACATACCATATTTGTTTTAAATAAGTTAAATGGTTCCATAAGTATTATGGAAAAGTTAATTTTTTTATGTGCACTATTTAAATTCAATTCTTACATCATGCAGTGTCAACGTACCAAATTTGGTTTAAATCGGTCAATTAGTTTTCGAGATATAAAATGATGCCCTAAATATTTCATACCTGCCATTTTGAAAATAAGTACCCAGCGTAATCGAAAACTATAAAAGTATAATGTCATTACTATATATTATACATGGATGTAGTTTGGAGAAATTAGATAGTCACGTTTAAAAGTTATTAGGGATGGAGTCAGAATTGATTGCGGGGAAGGGGGGCATACATTCCAGAAAGACATTCGGGTGATTGCATAATCCTACTAATATTATAAATGCGAAAGTTTGTGTGTGTGTGTGTGTGTATGTTTGTTACCACTCAGCTCCATAAGAGCTAAACGGATTTTGATGAAATTTGGTATGTAGGTAATTTAGGTCCTGCAATAGGACAAGGGATACTTTTTATCCCGGTAAATTGTATGGGTCCTGTGGAATAACAACAAAACGTAATTCTGCAACGACTGGGAACGTAACCGAACTCAGCTCCATAACCGCTGAACGGATTTTGATAAAATTTTGTATGTAGGTAGTTTAGGTCCTGGAATAGGACATAGGATACTTTTTATCCCAGGAAATTGAACGATTCCTGTAAAAAAAAAACTAATTCGGCAATGGCTGGGAACGTGACCGAAATAATTTTTTCCTCTTGTGTCAGATTTTATCAGGTGGCCCAAGGACCTCTGAAGTGGCTTAACGACTGTTATCAATTGATAACAACCAGGACCGAATATTTAACGTGTCCTCCGAAGCCCGGAAGCGCTCAGATGGTATGCCACTAAACTGTCACCCATCTAAGTGTATGCCGCTGGAANTATTTAACGTGTCCTCCGAAGCCCGGAAGCGCTCAGATGGTATGCCACTAAACTGTCACCCATCTAAGTGTATGCCGCTGGAAAATTTGCTTAACTTTGGTGATCGATTAAGATCCCTCAGTGAAGCGCAAAAAGGCAGTACCTAGGTACACTTATTTCTAAAGCTAACACTTGTTGAAACTCACGTTTTGATTTTCATACATCGACGCTGGAAAGCGGAAATGTGGTAACTACGCCATAGTTGCACAGATACACTCCAACAACAATACCCTACTTCTTGGTTATCGGGAAAAAAATATTTCCTTCCTTTTGGTTTGCCGTAAGCAGTTAAAAACCTAGGCCAACATAGTATAATTCTATAATTCTATNACGCTGGAAAGCGGAAATGTGGTAACTACGCCATAGTTGCACAGATACACTCCAAAAACAATACCCTACTTCTTGGTTATCGGGAAAAAAATATTTCCTTCCTTTTGGTTTGCCGTAAGCAGTTAAAAACCTAGGCCAACATAGTATAATTCTATAATTCTATCTTCACATAAATGACTTGTCTTTTCCCAATTTATTTATTAGTGTATCACTGTAACTCTAAATTATGCCTGGGTGAAGCCAGGCAGGTTCGCTAGTTACTTATATAAGTGACAATTTAAAAGAAAGCATGTCCCGTGAAATCATAATATTAAGAACATGTGTACATCAATTCATAGTAAAAATAAACACTTAACACAAATTTGGCAATTAGGCTGTTTGCCAAGAGTGACGTCAGAACATAAATAATAATACATTTTCTCAAGCAAAATATTACACTACATAATAATAAAAGATCTACGAAATTAAATTAACATATGATACGTTACTCTGGTACGAAGTACAGAAGCACTGAGAATACAAAACGCCACAAAATTTGGTTTGTGTCGTGTAGGTATGTGTTTACCGATGTAAAAATTGCATTAGAAATAGCACCAGTTGTATCCGCAGTAAGTGAAGAGATTTGGGTGGCTCTTAACATAGATGTCTTGAGAGCCGATAAGGGTGAAGCGAGGTGAGTATGGAGAAGCGCTGGAATGAAGGGGCGTGGAAAACGGGAGATCCCACAGAAAACACGCCGACCGGCGACATCGTCCAGTATAATTCCCACATGCGATAATCCGAGAGCAACCCCGCTGGGTATCGAGCCAAATTCGCTTGGGTGGGAGGCGAGTAGTCTAACCACTACACCACCGCGGCACTTAAATGTATCCAAGCCGTGACTTGTTTAGCCATTTTAACTCATTAATTTCTATTAGAGGGGGTTTGTGCCAATGCTACCCACAAGTCAAAACGTGATCAGTATTTCACAAACTTTGAATAACTGCGAGAAGAAATTTTTTTTCAATACATTGGTATTGGCGTATGAGTTCTACAAAGTTTTTGTAGTCAAAATTTACATGAGGTAATTTGGTCATACAACTTCATAGTTGTTAAAACACAAGTAGTTATAAACAGTATGTTCTGGGGCAGGGGATTGGTGATAGTGACTGGAGGACTGGCCGCAGCCTTCTTGGATGTCATAATTTTTTTCCCTTTTTTTCCTTGGAATTTCACTTTTATTCTTCAAAAATGGCAAAATTTTCCAGAAAATTTCCCAAATTTCCCTTAAAAAATATGTTTTAATTTCCAGCTAATATTTATCACTTTTGCACAATGCAGATGGATCAGGCTGAAAATTATGCAATATCAGCTGAAATGTGCAATCAGTTTCAAACATGCTCTATCATTCTAAGCCAGCACCCTCCATTTTGGCTAAAGAATATTCGTGTTTATTGCCCCCCTTGTCAAGCAACTTCTCTCATTAAGCTCTGTCATTCCTCTTTGGTTTTCTAATATCCCTTCTGGCATCCTTTTACCTGACACCCTGGAGGTTCATGCTCTTACTTCCTTCCTACCAGATGTCGATACTTCATGCTCTTGCATTCCTACCAGACATCCCTACTTCATGCTCTTGCATCCTGATTTTCTCAGAGTCCTTCCTCGTCCCTAATTCAATCTCTAGCATTCCAGACCAAGGATATCGCTCACAGTCCCTACTTCATGCTCTCGCATTCTTAGAAGATGTCGCTTCTTCATTTTCTTGCATTTCTTTCCTCCAGTTACCCCTACTTCATGCTCTCGCATTCTCGGCCGACGACGATGTCGATCGCGAACCCTACTGCATGCTCTCACATTCCTACCAGATGTTCCAATTTCATGCTCTCGCATCCCGACCTACCTGTTCCTACTAAATACTCTTGCATTCCTGTAATCTTCATTGGATTTTCCTTTTTTCCCTCGGAAATTCCCTTTTTCCCTTATCTGTGATTGGCTACACGAGGCTCTCGAAAGGGATTCGTCACAGATTGACTATGCGAGGCTCTCATTGCATTCTTATGGGCATAGTTAGCTATAATGTCAAAACCTTTTAAGATATAATCGCCAAATTCATAACATAGGCATCACTCCCGACAAGGAAAATGAACGCAGGGATATTTATGACCTATTTAAAATTATAAGCTTGGTAGGCCGTAATTCCCGAACTATTTAAGATAAAGTCGTCAAATTCGTAACATACGCAGCACTCCCGACAATAAAAAAGATCGCAGGGTCATGTATGCCCTATGCATACTTTAAGCATAGTTGGTTGTAATTTCCGAACCATTTAAGATAGTCACCAAATTCATAACATAAGCATTACTCCCGACAACGAAAAAGATCAAGGGCAATTTATGCCTTACTCGTACTGATAGGCATTGTTGGTTTTAATTTCCGAATCGTTTAAGATACAATTCATAATACGGGCATCACTCCCGACAACGAAAAATATTGCAGGGCAATTTATGACTTACGTGAACATATAAGCTTAGGTGGCTGTAATTTCCGAACTGTTTAAGATACATTCACCAAACTCATAACATAGGCATCACCTCCGACAAGGAAAATGATCGCAGAGTAATATTTGTCCTACATGTACTTATAAGCATGTACTTATATGTCGATGGTCCAGAGAGCAGATAATAGTAGGAACCTTGACAATAGATGAGCATAAGAGGAGTCTTCATGTCTATCTCCAAAATTCTCAGTCATGGTTTGCAGCAGTTATAGCAGCAGTGGAAAGAGGGCAACTGTGCTCAACATCCGTTCGATGCTTAAACCGGTTTTCGGATCCTGCAGGACTTCTCAGGGTTGGTGGAAGGCTGTCTCATGCAAATATTGCATACCATGTGCAGCATGAGATACTTCTACCTAAGTGACCCACTCTTACTGCAAAGGTAATTAATCATTATCATTACCTTCATCTTCATCCAGGTCCTCGTGCTCTGCAGGCCATACTCAGTCAACAGTTCTGGATCTTGTCAGCATGGTCAGTAATTAAGCAGATTTTGCGACAGTATGTTAAGTGCTTTCTCACCAAGCCTATTCGCTTTTCTCCAGCAATGGGTGAACTCCCTGCTCTCTTCATATACAGAAAGTCAGAGCATTTCAGCACACTGGAGTTTATTATGGTGGCCCCATTCACGTCACCATGACTCGAGTACGAGGGTGCAAGTCCACCAAAACTTACATGTGTTTGTGTGTATGGCCACTAAAGTCTTACATTTGGAGCTGGTGTCTGCTTTGTCCACCCCTATGTTCTTGGATGATTTTCAGCGCTTCATTTCAAGACGAGGGAGACCCAGTCATATGTATAGTGACTGTAGGAGCAACTTTGTTGGAGCATCTAGAGAATTGGCTGAATTGTACCAGTTTTTACATGCACCACTTACAATCAGCTACATTTAGTGTGAAGAGGGAATAGTGTGGCATTAAAACCCACCAGCTGTGCCGCATTTTGGGGATATATGGGAAGCGGGTATGAAATATGTTAAGACCCATCTTGCCAAGGTCATTGGCCAGCAAGTTTTGTCATATGAATTTATGTACACTGTACTGATTCGCATAGAAGGTGTCTTGAACTCTCATCCTCTGTGTGAGCTCAGCTCTAACCCCTCTGAATTGGATGTGCTCACACCATCACACTTCCTCATCTTGCAGCCAATTACAGCTCTGCCATAGTCAGATATTACACACCAGAACCTCACTCGTTTGAATTGCTGGCAGCTAGTGCAACGAATAGTACTGGGCTTTTGGAAGCACTGGCGGAAGGAATATCTCTATACTCTTCAACAGCGCATCAAGTGGGCAAAGGGAGATGTCCATCCTAAGGTAGGAGACTTAGTGATAATCACGGTAGGCAATGTGCTCCCTCTCCAGTAGGGTCTTGCCTGTATTGTAAATTTGTATCCTCGTTATGATGGTGTTCCTCGAGTGGCGAGTGTGAAAACTACTACCAGTATGCTTCGGCGACCATTATTTAAGCTGTGTCCATTGCACATAAGCACTGTTGAACCATATGCAACTTCTGACGTAAAGGCTTGACTCCTGACAATGTCACATTTATTATAGTGTATTGTTTGTTTGTTTGTTTCCTGCTTGAATGATTGTTGGCATGTTTGGCTTTGTATCATGCATGGGTTGAATTTGATGATATATATATATATGTGTGTGTGTGTGTGTGTGTTACCTTATTGGTGGTCAGAATATTTAGTGTTAGGACTTTTGATTGTGTTTATGGCTGCTAGTGTTTTTGTTTTGTTTATGACATCACTCAGTGTGTTCGCCAATATGGCGCTGGTGAAGAATAAAAATATTGTTCCAGTATGCAATTGTTTCATTTATTAGTGGAATTAACACTCTTTTGAAAACTAAACTTTCAGCATAATAGTCACGATGGTTCTCTGGAGGAATTAGTTATTGCCAACGCAACGGACATTTGTCTTAATTTTTAAATTTTCGAACCTAGTATCCCATTGTTAACAATACCTTGGAACTTAATTTTTATACTAATTAGCTAACATACCCTTACTCTAATGCACTTAACAATGAAAATTCCTGATAAACAAATTTATCTCATAACATTTTGTTCCTTATTTCTTATTTCTACCTTAAGTATTACTTTTCAAAAACCTCTATAGTCACCTTATCACTTATGATAACAATACCACTTCGTATAAATTCCTCAAATTATTCCCTAAAAATCTTACACCTTAAAACATTTAAATAAATAGGCTTCTCAAACAACGTCACGATATAAAAAATTCCCCTGAAATAAAAATATACTCTACATAACAACCTAGCCCCAATAATTTCTCAAAACTGCTAATCTCCTCCAAATTTATCTTATTAGCCCCATTTTAAAACTCATGGAAACTCCTATATTCATAAGTCACGCCTTCCTATTTTTTTTCCAACTCACATAAAATACCTGGGGACACATAAAATCTCCTTGAACACCCAATATTACCTGGTGACGTATACAATACTATTTGTGGAACTCCCTGTTCTGTAACTCGTGACACCGCAAAACCTCTTCAATAAACAAGAGTACATCTCTTCCATGCAAAAGAGAAAATATGTTATCGATATAACTAACAAGCCTACTTTCCTATACATGGATGAAAATTAGTTAAATGGTAGATGGGCCATGACGTCTCGTTGATAGCGATATCAACCAGAAAAAACGCAATACTAGTGAGACAATTACAAATACACATACACGCATACCTTACCTGTGCTCGAACACAAAACTCCTCGTAGTATAAGATAGCGTGCAGCCAACTTCATTACAGAGGTAGGATTCAAAGCATCAACTTCAGTAGTAATTTTAGTCTAAATTTGGTAGAATGGGTTTACCAACTTTAAATAAATACAGCAGTATAATTTTGAAAACAAATGTGTGAATCACATAAATCATGTAAGTTTACATGGCCTACAGTAGCACTACTTGTGTGCAAAATTGGGTGGAAAAAGGTTGACTGGTAGAGATATGGCAACAAAGGTTTAGTTACTCATTTGGCGCAATCGTACAAAAAGGCCTAAAATCAGGCTCTTTATATGCATATCTAATGTGCCTACTATAAAATGTCAATATAAAAAATTCATGTTGAATATTGTCAAAGTATTTCATATATATATGATTAAATTGTCTACATAATTTATATTGCGCCATTTATGAACAAAATGTGTGACCCAATTAAATAATGTAATTTTACTTGGAATATTTTACTACTACGTGTCTGCAAAATTTGGGAGGATATCTATGATTGGTTCACGAAATATGGAATAAATATTGCATTTTATAACCTGGTAAGCTCTTACAAAAACTCGGCGAAAGGTGACCTCTGTAAGCATATTTGATAATTTTATTGGTTACTCTCAGCATATTTAGTTCAACTGAAAGTGGTTAAATTGTTTAACAGATATTACAAACTTATCTAAATGATTTATATGACTGCCATACTGTAAATAAAGCCAGATACACTTAAAACATTTTCTACTGCAGCACAACGTATGTGCAAAGTTCGGTGGGAATCGGTTTGGTAGGTCCTGGACATCACATCAAATCTCGAGTATCGAATGTGATACTATTTTCATAACTTATTGGCAAATTCTATAGTTGTCACATATACTGCTACATATTAAAGTCGGTTGAAATTATTTAGCAGATATGGCTTACTAAACTGAAATATTTACATGTATGTTATTTTGAAAAAAAAAAAATTAGACTTCCTCCTTAAGTCATATAAAATTAGATGGACTACGAAAGAAGTATAACATGTCGCCTGTATTTGGTGGGTATTATTTATTTGTTTTCTGAGAAAGGATACAAAAGCTTAATCTTTTATGTTGTGCTACCTTCCAAAACGGTTGACCAATGAGTTTATATATTAGCTTATTTGATGCTTGCATAGATTCTGCCAGTATACAAAGGTAAGTTGGAATTGGTTCCATGGTTTTATAGATATAGCATAGTAGTGTATAAGTAATGTTTATGTGTTCCCACATTTTTAAATAATAGTCTGACCCACTAAAACATTTCAGTTTACATGACTTACTGTAGTATTACTTGAGCGTCAAATTTAATGGGAATCGGTTGATTGTTTCCCGAGATATGACATTAAAAGTTTATTTTTCACATGATAATATCTTACAAAATGGTGGACAAAAGATGTTATGTTTAGGCACATTTGATGCTTGTAAAAATATTTCCAGCATGGCAATTTTAATCCAAACTGACATAAGTTATTGTAGATAGTGCAAAAATATTAAGTGTCTATATAATTGCAATTTTGAAAATATTTTTATTATTCATTTAGACTTAATACATGAACATTGCCTACAATGGTATTACTTATATGGTAAATATGGCAGGAATTAGTTGTGTAGTTAAAAATATATAACAAAAACATATTAGTTTTTCATGTTGCAATATTTTTAAAAATTGAGGACTAATAACATTATCACTTTTTAAATGTAATGCTTACATTATACACTGCCAACCTAGCAAATTTGGGTTAATTTAATTAAATAGTTCCCAAAATACAATGTAAAACTTTTTTTTCAATTTGCGCTATTTTCTAAAATGAAGGACGAATAGTATTATTGGTTTCTAAATTTAATTCCTACATCATGCACTGACCACGTACCAAATTTGGTTCAAATCTCTGAAATAGTTCCCGTAATAAAACAAAGTAGTACAATTTTTCAATTTTCACTATCTTCCAAAATTTCGAACTAATAGCATTATATGTTTATGTAATCAATTCTTAGATCATGCACTGTCAACATACCAAATGTTGTTTAAATCGTTATACATAATGGCTCCCGAGATATAATGGAAAAGCTTTATTTTTTAAATTTTCACTCTCTTCCAAAACTGGTGGACTAATAAGAGTATCACTTTCTAATTTCAATGACTATAATATGCACTATCAACTTACCAAATTTTACGGAAATCTGTTAAATAGTTCCCGAGATATAACAGACTGCCCTAAATTTAAAAATTGCTGCCATTATGAAAATAAGTACCCAGCGTTACTGAAAACTATAAAAGTCCAATGTCATTTATAAATGCTATATGTGGATATAATTCCGTGAAATTTGGTGGTGGGGTAAAAGTTATTGGGGGGCGGGGTATACATTTAAGACAGATATTCGGGTTATTGCATAAGCCTATATTTCCTTCGGAAAGTAGGCTAAAAAGAGGGATTCTCCTGCAGCATTGCGAGGAGTGGTTCTGTATGCAAGAAAGACATGGGGTAACCATTCATCCCAATCATGCTGGTGTTGGTTTACAACGTGTGAGGCCATAGTTCTAAACGTCTGATGACTGCACTCAACTGGTCCGTTACTTGAGCGGTGTTAAAGGCATCGCAAGAATCCCATTTATTTGTAACAGAGGGTAAACTTATTTCACTAGTTTCGACGTGTAGTTAGTTCCATGGTCTGAAAATAATGGTTCTGGCGCTCCATGCCTAGACATAATCTCCGTAAAGAAAGCCCTTGCTACAGTGAAGCTGAGAAAGTATTTATTCCCCTTTGTGGTCGTAGGTAAAGGATTGACTATGTCCATGCTCACTCGTTGATACAGATACATAAGTTCAGGTAACATTTGTATCAATGCCGATTTATTATCCGCGGCTCCCTTTCACACAGCATACAAACTAATTCCTGCATAATAATTCTTTATGTGTCTATACACGCCATCCCAATAGAACATTTATTTGACAAGGCTGTATGTTCGATGTACTCCTTGGTGACCTGCGACCGATAGATAATAGTTGGTATAAATAACCATCTGTTACATACAACTTGGAACAACTAAATAATCTTCCCGCTCGTCCACGCCACGGACTCTATATAACATCCTGTCAGCGTCTAAGAAATACTCAGGCATGTTACCTGCACCTACTTCCTCAATAATTCGCTTAGGGAGAATGTCGTATTCCTGTTCGGTTTTATTTCTTTCTCTGTCCCACACTGGGGTAAAAGGGAGTAAAAAATCNCTCTATATAACATACTGTCAGCGTCTAAGAAATACTCAGGCATGTTACCTGCACCTACTTCCTCAATAATTCGCTTGGGGAGAATGTCGTATTCCTGTACGGTTTTATTTCTTTCTCTGTCCCACACTGGGGTAAAAGGGAGTAAAAAATCCATAATTAATATACACGACAACGTGTCTGCATTCGTATTCGCCTTGCCTGGCTTGTGTACAATTTGAAAATCATATTTCGAGAGGAGAAGAGCCCAGTATGCTAACCTAGAGCTGGGTTCCGTCAGCTGTGCCAACCACTTAAGTGGCCTTCGGTTGGTTACCAAATGTCACATAAAAGTATTTAGTCCGTCGAATTAGTTTTCCTAAAAGAAGCAACAGTGGTTTTGTATTACTTATGACACAACCAAAGCAAAAAGTGAGTTTGACAGCTTTGAAAATCTCGGAGGGCCTATAAATTCAATGCGGGGGATTATATCATTACTTGAAAAATAATTATAATTATATTTGTGTTGCACTATAATCTTTACTTGAGTATTACACTGAAGAGCCAAAAAAATTGGTACACCTGCCTAATATCGTGTAGTCCCCCCCCCCCNTGCGCCAATTTGAGAAAGGGTTGCACGTCTGTCACGTTTAATGATTCTCATCAGCCGTCGTTTGTCCCGTTCTTTCGCGATATTTTTCCAGCCGCAGCGATTTCGAAGATGAGATGTTTTACCGGATTCGCGATATTCACGGTACACTCGTGAAACGGTTGTACGCGAACATCAAAATGTTATCGCTACCTCGGAGATGCTATGTCCCATCTCTCGTGCGCCGACTATAACCCCACGTTCAAACTCACTTAAATCTTGATAACCTGCTATTGTAGCAGCAATAACCGATCTAGCTGCCGACCGCATCGCGTTACTCGGATTGGTTCCATACCTTTGTTATTTGCATACACACACCTATGCCAGTTTTTTTGGCTCTTCAGTTTATATTCTATGTTTAAAGAGTCGTAGATTTCAAAAATTACTTTTAAAATTTCGTCCGATGCATATATATTAAGTTATTTTATATGGTGGACTATTTATAAAGTCATTCAAGAAGTGAAAATGTACATAAAGGTGGAATGTTAGAATTGGTGTTAATATGTTTTAAGGGTGCACAAACCAATTAAATATTTTATAAATTGTTGGATTTGCACTTAACTTCACCAGGAATCAGAAGTTATTTACTTCATTATTTTTCGTCTGAGAGATATGAACATTTATATAGTTAGCATATGTACAGTATAAGTATGACATTACCAAAATTTAATCTATGGATGTAAGTATTTTGGTAAAGTTAATAAGTGAGAATATACTTCCCAGTCAAAATGTCAGCCATAGTCAGCTGTATGGTTTTATTTTAGGAAATCAAAATTTTTCTTCATCACTTGTGTTGCCTTTACTGGTTATCTGGAACGTATTTAAACACTGTTTCCCAAAACACGAGCATGGTGGAATACACAAAACTTCAGCGAGCTTACATGAGCTCGAACCATCAAATAACTTCTTGAGACATCTGCGTGATATTATCTTCAGGTACTCCTTAGGTGAAGGGCCGCGTGTCAAAAATATTGGCTTGAAAGTGTAATTTTCTAACTTTCATCCACAGTGAGTGGCAAGTGGCAGGGATAGGTTCTATTCCACAGCTTTAGCCCATACCAAGGACTGATAGTTAGCTCGTTGGACATAAAGCTTCAAAGTATCACTTGTTGGTGGTAGCTTGTTTATTGGTTTTCCTTTTTGAAAGAGCTGCAATCGCAGTTTATCGACATTGGTTACAGTTGTTGACGAGCTATAAAGTTGCCAAAAAATAGTTCTACATTTTCAAAATGGGCATCATTGGACAATCCTGTGTCTTTTAAAAGTTGTGGTTGCTGTTTAAAGATCTTCGATGCTGGTTTTTCCCAACAGCGCGGAATTGACTAAATGTGAAAACCAAGAAGAGAATTCTTCACTTCTGGACCTAACTTCAATGCGATGTCATGCATATTAACGTACCTGGTTTGATTACTCCGCTGCATTCATATGTTTGGTGCTAGATCGTGCCATAGCAAGAGAACTAGAACATCTGTATCATCAGACTGAATAACTAATGTTGAGTAACCGCTTTGTAGGACATGTAAGCTGTGCAGCATCAATCGTGTGACAGCCTCTTCTTGTTGAGAGTAGAGCATGGATATGTCTTCCTTACTAGAATGTAAAGCATCGCCTTCTGGAAGTCCGCCAACAATAAACTCAATGTCAGGGTATGCCTAAGCATGAATAATAAGCGGTTCAGCAAGAAATACGATGAGGTTATATTTATTTTAAGAGTTGTTGATGAATCGCCACTATTTTGGAGGTAAAGGTGTGTTCCTGTCTCGTACAATGCATCATATACTTCCATCTTTCATATGACTTGACCTACAGCTCATTGTGGTGTCTTTTATTCTAGGCTTATTCACATACCTGTCAAAAGCAACATCGATTCTACTGTAATTTCTGTTCATGTTTAAGTATTTGGAATAATTATCTGCTAGGTCCCCAAAGGTGTTAGCATTTTTTGGCATCCCAAGACATTTAACGACAGACATGCCATCAACAATCAAAGCAAATTTTCCAGGGTTTGAAGGAATGATATCAACTTAGTTTCCCTCCACCAAAATATGGGAACGAGGGACTTTGTGTGCTGGGCCTTCCAATAGATGGTGTAATACTGACAAGTTCATGTTTTAGGATTTCGCTGGCCTACCTGAAAACACAGCTGCAATCAGTCTTTGTTGAATCATTGTGTCACTCTTATCGCTGCTTTTTTCTTTTACTGATAACCTGGAAGTAATATCCTTGAAAGTCTTA
Source organism: Clitarchus hookeri (assembly GCA_002778355.1). Taxonomy (NCBI): domain Eukaryota; kingdom Metazoa; phylum Arthropoda; class Insecta; order Phasmatodea; family Phasmatidae; genus Clitarchus; species Clitarchus hookeri. The sequence goes on from NQII01005299.1 coordinate 112,168, forward strand.
ATATTAGATTTTTGATAGAGGATTGTAGATGCTCTCTTGCATCTGGCCCAAACCTCTCATATGTCAATGAATGAATAATTTCTCCCCCAATATCTCATGCTTTAATTAATTTTTCTGCATGCTTACTGGGCAGGACATCACAAGTCGAGATGAAAATCAATGATTCCTGAGAAGAGATGAACACTTTACAACTCTTAAACTATTCTTGCAAATGCAGTACATCATCTGCATCTTTCTTCAGTCTATTTTCTTGTAGTCCATTGTGACTGTACTCTGACAGTGCAATAGCTTTAATCATAACCTTTGCCATATCAGTTAATTTACCTCTTTCATTTTAAGTCAGTTCCCAGCTCTGTCGAGCACCCCCTCGTGTAGTTATATTGACAAGTCCTCCAGGGGTCTTACAGACTTTGTTAATATGCTCGATTGCTTGATTTGCTGGGTTCCTCACAAATGATTGGTCTGTCGTTTTGATGCTGAAATTTCCTTTAAGAAACTTTTTGTAAACAATGGGAAAATCACTCTCTAGGTTCTCCATATCTACAAGTAATGCAGAACCCCATCGCATGTAATTTACATAGTCATAAAATGCCATCATTCTTAACATTTCCTTGAAATAAGTGACATATTCTTTCCAGTCGCTTTCTCGAGATGCACGAATAAAGTTCAGTAGTATTGCAAGTAATTCTAGGTATAGCAGCCAAATTCTTAATGTATAATTTGAAGAGTTCTTTACAATGAATATACCAAATTGAAATATAATATCTTGTAGGTAACCAGACAGTCTCTGAGCATCTGATAAAATTTTATTGAAGATTTTTGATTTTGAAGTCTTTACAAATATCTGCTGATAACTCATTAATTGTGTCAAGATTAACAATTTGGCTGTTATTAGAAAGCCAAACTCTGAAAGATGACACTAGGGCTCTCCAGAGAGCCTCAAATGTTATCTTGTGATTTCGCACACAACGATTGTAGTGCTTACCTTTCATGATAGCAGAAGCTGTTGTTTCTTAAACTATTCCACTCTAGCAGTCTTCAAGGCCTGAACCAGCATATTTTCCCCCAACTGCAGTTAAGTAGACCTGTATGGAGTTAAAAAACACCTAGTAGAGGAATGACATTCTGGGTCTCATCTGGGCGAAGCCACATCAATATTTTTACTTTACAATACAGAGCTTTATCAAAAGTAATCACAGTATAGTCTTGTTTCAGGTGATGAGAGATCACCTTACACCTAGTAATGATGGTCCAAAGTGTGTCATATTCATGGACTGAATTAGGATTTATGGGACAGTAGACTATAGTAGTTTTCGGTTTCCCATCCTCTGAAACACACTGGTTGAATGCAGTCCATGAAGGAATTATATTATCAGTATCATTTTGAGAGCATATTCGGCTAGTCAGCCAAATTTGGTATTTAATTGGTGGAAACATTGACCTACTTTCAGTAACAGAAAAGTGTATTGCCTTGATGATGATAATTTAGATGAGCTAAGCTTGATAAAAACCTCCAGTCACACTTTTCAAAGAGTTATTTCTCCCCAATAGCAAAGGTGAAGATGTAAATCGAGGTGGACCCTCTTGATATGCAACGATCTGTGTGGCATGGAAAGATTGTCTTCCTTCTAAGGTATCCTCTAGAATATCAATGTTGTCTGCTGCATAATGAAAAAATTGGTTTAGTTCAAGACTGTCAGGGACAACAACACTGTTTTCTATTAATCTCTACATAGTCTTCTAAGCGATAATAGTATCAATGCCCCGAAAAAAGTCATTAGAAACACTGCTTCCAGCATTATGAAGTATATTTACCAGTTATTTCGATCTTGAAGCTTGGCGAACAAGCAAGTCAGTACTGATTTGTTTTGGTGTCAATTTTTTTTTTCCTTTTGATGATGTGTAAAGAATGTCCTGACCGAACAAAATAATTCTGTTAATAAGTTCGCTTTCAANGGGGGGCGACAGGGGTGAGTTGTCTTCCACTAAGGGGCGACACCTCATAAAAGGTTGGGAACCACTGCTCTAGAATATCAATGTTGTCTGCTGCATAATGAAAAAATTGGTTTAGTTCAAGACTGTCAGGGACAACAACACTGTTTTCTATTAATCTCTACATAGTCTTCTAAGCGATAATAGTATCAATGCCCCGAAAAACGTCATTAGAAACACTGCTTCCAGCATTATGAAGTATATTTACCAGTTATTTCGATCTTGAAGCTTGGCGAACAAGCAAGTCAGTACTGATTTGTTTTGGTGTCAATTTTTTTTTCCTTTTGATGATGTGTAAAGAATGTCCTGACCGAACAAAATAATTCTGTTAATAAGTTCGCTTTCAANTTTTTTTTTCCTTTTGATGATGTGTAAAGAATGTCCTGACCGAACAAAATAATTCTGTTAATAAGTTCGCTTTCAACAAAGTCACAAACCAGTGCATCATCGTCATCAGAAAGTAGAACTTGCAGAAAAGTATACAGACTGTCTGGTACACATTTGCGTTCTGTTTCGGTAGTTACTTTATTGCAATCTTCAATCCCCGGATCGAGTTCGAGGTCAGATCTAATTTTCTTTGCTGTATGGAAGATGTTTCTAGTACCTGACATTATTTCTTTCAATTTAACCCCGTCGCTTGTGTCTTGAGCAATTAAAGCTTCTACAGCTTACATTGTAGTTATTTTCCTTAGAAAGATTAGTAGAGGTAGGTTTCAACAAATTTGTTTCTGAAAACGTATTTTAGATGCATAAATGTCTTACGGAATTATTTCCATATCATTGTTTCGGGTACTAACATACTCCCCAGTTCTCTCTTCAATCAGTTCACTGTACCAAGAAGCTATATCAATTACACTGTAAATATTTCCAGAACTAAATCCATGGTCAAGTTCAGCAGTTAATTAAGAGAGGATGGTGACTTTAATTGTACACTTTTCTCAAGTATTGGGAGATTCTACAATATCTCAAATTTTTCAGCACTCTCTTCACTCCGGCAGCAACTTAGGCGGTAGTGTGTTTCCACAGCAATAAGGACTTCTGCGCCGATTCGACATTTCATTGCTTGGTTGTATTCTGTTAAGATATGAATACTTTTACTTGATTCAAATGTTAAAATCTGACATAGTATTTTGCTGTTTATTCTCTTCTGACAAAAATTCAGAGCTGCCAATATACTTTACGAACTGGTGACCGCATCGAGATCTTCGCTTGCTGTAAAGATTTATCTTCACGTTTCATATCATCATGACATTCTTCTGTATGATTAATTTTCTCTACTTTTTTTACTAACCTATCGATGTGTCATTGGTAGGTAAACTGGCTGTACAATTTTTATGCCAAAATGTAGCACCAGATAACAGTTTTTTACTGATAAATGATTGTAGTTGTCTAATGAAATCACCAAATTCAGTGTCAACAGATTGCAAGTTCTTGCGTTTCTCTAACCATACTTGGACATTATTTAAACCATGTACAGTTCCTCTCATCGAATCACTTATTTTGCTGTGGTCGTCATTATGATACAGGAAAGTAATATTCAGTACGGGGTTTTTTCAGGATGAGAAATAGATATCACTAGTTTTACATTCTTAATATATTTGGCATCCTCTGATTCCATGGACACTTAATCAATACCTGGAACAATTAACCATGTAAATGACCATATAATTGCACTTTAAATAATATAAAAAGCATGTATAACAATCACCTAACACCAACAGGCCACATCGTGTTACACATTTTCTAAGACTCCATTTTTATTACTCATTTCGAATTCAATAACAATAATCGGCTGCTCCATATTAGTTAGTCTACAAGTATTGCCAAATTAGGTTATTTATAATAGAGTGTAACATGACAAGATCACTGTTGCCAAATCAAGGATTCTGTTTGGAAACGTTCAGTGTGTTATTTAGCTATACAAAGCATGCCTTCCGTAATCCATACCTATGTAGGTTATTGTATTTTTAATGTAATTGCAAAAAATTAATTATAACATATGACCTACGTTTGACTGGAAATATTCGACTTTTTCATTACTTTCTTGGCCGTCATATTTAATTTCTCGTTATCTAGTTACCTATCACTAACCGTTATATATATTATTCTCATTATGACACCAATATCATAAAAATACACAGGAAACTTTAAGGTATGTACCAAATCACAAATGTTTCTATTACTGAGGATAGTGTCGACAGCCATCTTGAATTTCTGATGACTCCAACAAATTAGTTGTTGGCAAACACATGTTTTCATTAAAAGGGATTATAAGGAGTACAAAAGTTTATTGCCACTGTTAGGAAATAAAACTCTGCGGATCCATTTTCTAGAGACTTTCGATACAAAATTTTATCCTATATAGTATTGCTCACTCCTCTATAGTATAAACCACGCTCAAAAACTCACTCACGATCCGTGGTCGAATAATTACTCTCTGCCTTGTTCAAGTGTCTGCATATAAAATAAAGGGGTACTCCTGTCCATTTTTTCTGTGAAAGAACAGCGCCTATTTTCATTCCTGAACCATCGCATGTTACGATACATAGTAATTCGAAATCTGGGTAACATAACATGGGTTTTTCAACAATGCCTTGCGCAGTGTTTCAAACTCTAACTGATTGTTCTCATCCCAGATAAATGCAACATCCTTCTTGGTCAGCTCTGCCAGAGGCTGCGCAATTTTATAAACGTTTCCGATAACTCTCCGGTAATAACCTACCAAGCCTATGAATACCAGTTTCAGAAATTATGTGTCATAACTATTTGACAGCAGTTGACAAGAAATTGCATTTTTCAGGGTTTAACCACAGGTTGGCTTCTCTCAGTCTCTCAAAAACCCTACGTTAATTCTGCAAATGTTCTCTTCCTTATTTTTTGAAAACACTGTTAAATCATTTTAATAAAAAAAAGCAAATCTGACATATTAATCCCGCTAATGTATTGTCCATAAGACTGGCAAAAGTAGAAGGTTCGTTCACTAAACAAAACGGCATTCTAAGACAGTGGTAATGTCAGTCCGGAGTAAAAAATCAGGTTTTCTGCAGGTTCTCTGGCGCTATGGTGACTTGCCAAAACCCACTGACATAATCCAGAGTTGAAAATTAGTTCGCGCTGCCCACCATATCTAAAGTCTCGTTAATCAATGGCAAAGGGTATATGAACTGATTTAAAATCAATAAAACGTCTAACTTTCGCTCCATTTGCTTTTTTCTGCATGTCTAAAATCATGGGTTCTGACTATGGACTGGTAGAGGTACAATAAATTTAGGCTTAAGAATAATGTTGAACTGTAATTTTAACATAGCTTTCTGACCTTGAGGGACCTTGTATGGGTGAAGCCTAATTGGTTCGGCATTGACTGTCTCTATTTTGTGCTTCACTTTGTCCATGCATCCCAAAACTTGTTCTTTCTTGGAAAATACAGGTTCGTATTAATTTATTGTTTTAACTATGTTACATTTATCTACTTCATTTAAATGTTCTAAATTCGGTGGCTCACGTAGATCGCCTAAATGTTCATCACTTGGGATGAAATAAAAATAACTAACTTCTTACCATCTCCTATGTCTAATCCAATAATAATGTCGGCAACTGTTCAGTATTCTATATTAGTATCGTAGAAGTGTGCTTAATGGGCTTTTGGCACGTGCATAATGATTCAGGATTCGTCCGCCAACTTTGTTGGCATCACAGCCAGGGCTCGCGGCCGACAGCCGTCTTGGTAGGCATCACAGCCAGAGTGGCCATGTTGGTCGGAGCCATCCGCCATCTTGGTTGGTGATACAGCCAGGACTCGATGTCATTTTGAATGTTTGTCCACCCTCCTCACCCCACCACCAGACAACACCTAACCACAGAAATGAGATAACTAAGACAATTTTAATGAAAATTTACTAATAAATGTTTTTATAAATTACCATCCCAATAAAAAGTGTAAAATATTAACACCAAGCACTACCCATCCTTTCACCACACACCACCACCCATCCCCTCACCACAAACCATCACCGATCATCTCATAATCCACCTCCGCCCATCCCCTCACCTTCCTTCCTCCCCCACCCCCTTCCAAACATCCTCAGGAAATACCCTCCCACTGGCAATACCCCCTCCCATACACAACCTCAACCATCTCCCTGAACCCCCTTCCTCACCACATGCCACCAGCTCCACAATCCACCCCCACCCCCTCAATTCCAACCCTTCCAACCACCATTTACCACACACATACCACCAACACCCACTTCCCCCTCGTCAATCCCTCTTCCGCTTTCCATAAAAAATTCTAAAAATCGAGGATTATGTAATGTTAGACTTCTGCTCACCCTGCCACCAAGTCTAAAAAATAGATAAAAATGGCACCCACACACCCATTTCAATTTCATACACGAGTAATCCAAATCGATCCTAGCATGTTTCCTGACAATAATATTAAATTTTTTTGTGTATTACACATGCTATGTATATTTTTCTCCCATAAATTATTTATATTTTCATTATCTTATAACCATTGTATTACTCATTTAGGCCATACCCTCAATCACGATAACTTCAAGAACTATTCCGAATAGAATATTTTGTTTATAAAAATTCGTAGTAAATTTTTGGTTAATTGCATTTAAGTACAGTTTAAGACAAGCGATGTATCATAGAGCTCGTATTTTTTTTTTGTTGGGTCTGTATTTTAAATCAGAGTATGTGTGTATGCCCTCATTGCTTTTTTTTATGTTTGTTTTAATTTAGTATGCAACAAGCTACATTTTCATAAGTCATGTTGTAAGCAAGCAAATATTTATAGCCATAGGCGAGTATAATTTGCAATCTCTTAGGGCCAGGCTCGTGAATTTCAGATTGTAAGCATCATTACTAGCTCTAGGAAAGTATGCATATATAATCCCTACTACCATTTATAGGCATAGCGTTTAGCTAAATTTAAATTAATATATACATTATAGTGCTTTTTAAAATAAAAATCAGTTAGTAACAGGGGTCAAACGATTTAGGGTTAAAATATTGAAATATTTTTATCTTTTAAATATATTAAAAATATTACAACAAAATTATTCCTATTCGTCAGCGTACAGTCTCCATCCTTATACACATAACCGTAAGTTATATTTCGTTTAACATGAAATAAACTATTTGGGCACTCGTGGACTTCGTGCCATTGTGCAGTAAGCTTGAAGGCAAATTTCTTGCAACACAAACGACACCGATGTACCACTCAAAGTTCCATAGATGATACACTAGCGGACCCAGATGGTTCGTCTGTCATCTCGTCGGAAGTAGCAGGAACCAGTGATGAAAATTTCTTCGTTGAAAGAGATGTTGTTCCTGTTTATGAGGTGTCAGATTCGTCGTTCATACTGGTCGCACGCGATATTGGTAGAGGAGCCATAGGATCGAAATTACAGTCCATCACACCGTCGATGGAGGCCACAAGTATTCTCTCGGTTGCAGAACTGTCAAGAAGCATCGATGAGGCCACAGCTATTCTCTCTGTTGCAGAACCGGCACAGAAGCATCGATGAGGCCTGCAGTTAAACTTTGCGTATTCTTAAATGTTTGGTGTAAGTATTGTTGCAATATAAAAGCGACCAACACCATAAGCACAGATATTAAATGTCATTGGGATTATACATACATCCACGAAATGCATGATNTATAAAAGCGACCAACACCATAAGCACAGATATTAAATGTCATTGGGATTATACATACATCCACGAAATGCATGATCCATGGAGTGTGTAGATGCGAAAATACCTTGTTGCAGTAGCTGCAGGGATAAGTTTTCTCTGGCAGTGGCGATACAGCCGACGACCTGAACTCTACCGGAAACAGTTCAGCCTAATAACTGAATGGTACAACTGAAGAAACAGTTGCTGCAGTAAGAAATGTTGCTGTCGGTTCGTCCAAAGTTGAGGTCGACTCAGTCGAAAATGGCGAAGATGTTTCAAACGAAGAAGTCTTAGGCGCTGTTGAAGTCATGCCTGCAGATTTTGATGGCGGTGCTGCAGCTTCAGGTGCCCATCTGAATAAATCGATGGTGCTTCTGCTGGACCCACGACCGACGTCTCCATAATATTAATGCCTGTACTGTCCATTGTTGAGATGATCTGCCTCTCACCAAGGCCTCTATTAAGCTAAGCTCCATAACATAAATCCAGCTACCTATATATCCAGCTGTGATGTTGACACTATTCCCCACCTGTGTGATACAGGTTGGTTCATAGGATCTCAGTTAATGTTACCAGGCACAGACTATAGGATTCCTTGAAAGTTGAGGGAAACAGGGTAACATTAAGGTAGTAATTCGGTGTTTCTATTTACTGGTTGGTTATATTGTCACGACATCAAGCTTTACAGAAACAATTCCGAGGTGGTACCATCATTTATTTACTTGTTCTAACTGTACTCGGCATCTTTGGGGTGGTGCTAGGCATCGGAAGGGTTTCTTTGACCTACGACTTAATACTTATCTAGTCTTGTAGTTCTGGTCTGTTGTCGACAGACTGAGGTCTCGTGCTTCGGGCGGCCTTGGAAAAGGCCCTGGTTGTGGTGACTTCTCTCCACGACTGCGGCTCCGGGGTTCTTTCTCGATATACGCCTCTACGGCTCGCTTCTTCTGGTACTCCCGATCCGACTTGCTCTCTTGCACTTCTGCGTCAACTGACCTGGTTCAACTGATCCCCCCTTGTCCTACAACTTGGCTTTTAAACTATTTATATTCCCCCTTAGAACATTACACGTGTATTCCCTTGTTAGGGGAAGAGGAAAGGGGGAGGGGCTGAGCAAAGGCTACTTCCTACACATGCCACCGCTCTTGCAGGTGGAGGGGGGATCGGGTGACCTGCAGTGCCACTGACAAACCCTGTCAGCTGTTTATGCGGTGCGTGTTACCCTTCAGCACGTTTTTTTTGATGTGGGCGGAAATCGCCAGATTATCTGATACTTTGTTTGGCATGTCCATGTTTCACGGGGTTGCTAGGGGGGGGGGGTCAGAGGCAACCTTGACACGTGATGGGGAGAGTGGGTTAATCACGGACGCGGGGTAATCGTGGACACCGTTGTCTGGCTATGTTAGAAAAGGATGGAAGATATTTCGACTGATGCAATCGTGAGTCGATACCCGACGGCAGTGGCGAACAAAGAGCCATGAACTGATGACGCGCTCGCTGTACAAGTTATGTTAACTTCATATGTTTCCAACAATGTCATATAATCTTTGGAAAAAAAATTGAATAGGTGTATAATATTGTAGGTATATCATAGAAATTCGTTATATTTTTTGTGAATTAACGTCCAATTCAACAATGTTTTAAGGACTCGACGCGTGCATCACACAATTCTAACCTGAAATTAAACAATAGTTTTGTGTTACTGTGCGTGTTGGGTAATGGTGGACGATTTCAGTGGGGTAACCCCGACTGTCCGCAATCACCCCTCAACAATTAAACTATTATTGTTTATTTTATAATATATGTCTAATAGTCAACCGCTGATGGCTGATGGTAATGATGATGGATTTTGGTTAACATTATTGTCAATAAATAAAAACATGATATACTATTGCTATTATATATAAGCGTTCCTCCTCTGCTAGAATGTTCAGCCGCTTTTCTGTGTATCTGTGGATTTTATTTATTTTTTGTTGTTGTCTGCTTTCTGACCTGTACCTATGTAAACTTGTTTGTTAATTACAAATGTATATATCTACTCAAATATATTTCAGATGCCACGAAATTACCAAAGAAAGACGGAGACCAAATACAAATTAGAAGACTTAGAAAGAGCCATTCGGGATGTCAATAACAAAACGCTTTCACTAAGAAAAGCAGCTGCTACGTATTCTGTTCTAAAAAGTACAATACACGACCATCTGAAGAAAGAAGTTATACAGGAACCAAAAACTGGAAGAAAGGCTATATTTTCTGAAAAACAAGAAAGAGAACTAGAAGATTATATCATAAAATGCAGTTAGCTATTGTATGGTTTAACTATAGAAATGGTGCGGAAAAAAGCTTACACATTTGCCGATGTAAATAATTTAAAGCACATTTTTGACAAAACATCCAAACTAGCAGGAAAATATTGGTACTACGGATTTAAAAAAAGGCATCGTAATATTTCGCTACNTTATATCATAAAATGCAGTTAGCTATTGTATGGTTTAACTATAGAAATGGTGCGGAAAAAAGCTTACACATTTGCCGATGTAAATAATTTAAAGCACAATTTTGACAAAACATCCAAACTAGCAGGAAAATATTGGTACTACGGATTTAAAAAAAGGCATCGTAATATTTCGCTACGTAAACCTGAGTCCACTTCTATAAATAGAATTACAACTTTTAATGAAACAGAAGTGAAAATTTTCTTCAACAACTTCGAAGCTTTGCAAACAAAACACCACTTCGATGCTTATCGTATTTACAATGTTGACGAGACAGGCATATCTAATGTCCAAAGAAATGCAAAATTTTTAGCACCAAAAGGTCAAAAACAAGTTGGCATGGCAACAAGTGGTGAAAGAGGCACTACAACAACAGTTGTTTGCGCATTTAGTGATTCAGGAAGATATGTTTCTCCGTTGATTATTTTTAAGAGGAAGCGAATGAATGCTCAATTGTTGCATGGAGGCAATGCTGATATGGTAGCAACCATTAGCGATTCAGGTTGGATCAACGAGAACCTATTCGTAGATTGGTTACACCACTTCATCTCCTATGCTAAGCCAACTGTTGCAGAACCAATTCTACTTATTCTAGACAATCATGAAAGTCACGTTAGTCTTGGTTGCTATATGCTTTGTCGCCAGAATGGAATAATAATTTTATCGCTTCCATCACACACATCACATCGTATGCAACCACTGGACTTGACATATTTTGGACCTCTCAAGACTTCATACAACAGAGAATGTGACTTGTACATGGCTTCAAATGTAGGCCGAAAAATTACACAGTATGAAGTTGTCGAACTTTTCACGAAAGCCTTCAATCGCATCAGCAATATAGAGAAAGCAGCGAACTGTTTCCGGGCAGCTGGTATTTGGCCAATAAATACAACAAAATTTGATGAATATTTCATAGATGCGATGTCACTACCTAAAAATCCCATTGGCAAATTGCAAAGTGACATATCAGTGACACCTGATGCGCAAATAGCATCGACATCAAATGGGCAAAGAGAAGTGACACTTGATACGCAGGTGCAGCAGAGACTAGTAACCCCTGCAGCTGTGCTGGACAAATCGATCCCACTTGAAGATATTGTTAATGTTCCCAAACTGCCACAACAGAAAAGTAAACAAACTGTCAGAAAAAAACATTCTGATATAATAACTAGTACTCCTATGAAAGATATTTTAGAACAAAAAGAAGAAAGGAAGAAAACTAAAGAGCACACCAAAGGGAGTGAAAAGACTGTAAGTTCCACTGAAGGTAAGAAAGGTGTGAAGAATCTTAGAGCATTTTCAAATGATAACATTAAGACAAAGGTTCAAGAAAAGGACATACCACGCAAAAAAAAAGACCAATGAAGGAGATGCGAAGGAAAATAAGTATTATTGCCTAATTTGTGGCGAAGAGTATGAAGATCCTCCCAATGAAGATTGGATAAAATGCTATAAATGTAATTTATGGGCCCACGAAAACTGTACTAAGGGTGAAAGTACATCAAGAGGATTTATATGTGATTTATGTGATGATTAGACTATGTCCGTAACTATCCCACACACCATTCGTAATTACCCCACGTGCTGTGGGGTAATCCCGGACACCAAGGTTTTGTTTTGTTATTAATATTTGATTTTATGTTGGAAATTATCTAAGTTGATTATGAGAACTTACGATTGATTAGTTTAAGTGACCTGTCAGTAATAAATAACAGTAGTAACTTTATTTGGTTACGTTTTATTTCAGTTCTCCCTTTAGTGTTCGCAATTACTCCACTCTCCCCTATGCTCCAGCCTGCCTTCGCAGCAGGCGTTAATTTCTGCCATGTGTCTGGAGGCAGGTTGCTACTGGGTGGCCCTTGTGGGAGGGGGTGGGGTATGGCATGTGTTGTGGCAGCTGAGCTTCTACGTTGATATGGCACGCCACAACATCATGAAAATGTTGTGGTGCATCGTGGAAGGCGAAGACATATTTAATGTTGAACATGGTGATGTAAAATTTTTGTTGTTCTTTAACTTTTATTTTTAATCATGAAATTTTTTTTTACTTCAACTTCAATAATTTAATTTTCGTGGATTTTAACTTCTAACATTAATCAGTTAACTTTTTATTACTCTAACAATAACTTTAACCAGGTAGATTATTTTGTTAACTTTACCAAGAATGAACATACGTTTTGATAATACTCCTGAATGCTGATTCCTTCAGACAAAATCTACCTACAATCAGCTTCGTCTTACAGCTTAATTTCTTAGGTTGCGATGCATGGTCGGGCGAATTGGTAGGTGTTACTTCTGGTTAGCCGGTTGAAGTTGCATTGGGAACAGTCTTTGCTATAAACTACAAAAAGGAATGTTGAACTGCCAGACCTAGATCATATGATGATGTAGCTCGTTCACGCTGTTTCAGATGACTTTTTTAACTCTCGGTGCGAGTAAACTGTTAAGAGCACTTCTTACATCGATATTACATGTGGATGGAACTCCTTCGTGCTTCATTAGCATTTGCGAAAGTCTTGTTGCAGTAGATGCGTGGAAAGTATCAACGAACTACCCATGGCTTTTACAGCTGAAGTTTTATGATTTGGCAATTTTCCAGTGTCTGTCGCGTTACTTATTATCTCAGTACATATCCCATACCATGTTGGTAGATAATGCTTAGGATGCAGTCAAGGTTACAAGATATATTTTCAGGTTGCCACTTCGCCGACCAAACTGCGATTTGTATTTTTCGCATGCGAATTTAGCATGTTCCACATTCTAAATATGGTTGACCTCATTTCGCCGAGCATTGCTGCATTTTGAAAAAAATTTCTCACAGTAACGACAAAATATTCTGGAATACGTTCCATCTTGAGTCGAGACGATGATCCCCTCGTCAAAGTCCGAACATTATCTGAGGCATCCAGTCCCTATGTAGCTCTACATACAACCCGACGAAATGTTTCATCTCATTCAAGTAGGTAATCTAATAGGAAAGAGTAAAAAATGAATGCGATATATTATAAAGTGAGAGACTTAAAATACTGTAGCAGACACGATTTCTGAAATAATGAGAACAATAAATATACATCAATATCATAAATAAACATAAAATAATACTGATCTGAAGGTCACATATTAAAAAAAAGAAGTGTTGGGGGAAGACCTCCAAGAGCATACGAGAAATGAAATTACACTCCATTATTAATAATCCTCCAAATATACCATGCATGGGAAGTTCAGTGTATAAATAAGTAAAATATACTTATTTAATATTTTCAGCCTAAGCGAGACAAAAAAGAATCGGGAAATTAACCGGTAGAGCAAAAATAGAAACTTTTTAATAAATAAACGAAGCCAAGTCGATAACATCGAGCCCTCCTAATGTTTTAGGAAGAAAATCTCAGCGCGTAAAAGTAAAATCATACTAGTAAATTATATGCATAAAAAATACCTGCAATGCTTAAAACAGAGACAAATCATCATGCATATCACAATTCACATCACGAGTACGAGGAATTCTTTTAAGCAGCCCAAGTATTACTATCACATTCCACTCATTTATGTACCAGAACGATTACACGAGAATTAAGCTTATCGAATAGCTACAGCGCATATTCGCTTCCATATTCCAACCTTTTCATTCACCATCATTTTTAAATTCGAATGCCATTATTATATTCTTTGCACCTATAATTTGCGCAGTACCCTAATATAATGCGATGAACTATACATATATGGATAAAACAAACTGGTGGATGAAAGGAACCGCTCATATCTGTAAAGCAGATACGCGCCTCATTTCAGGAAAATAACGCACGTGCCTGAATTTAATTATCCACGATAAAAATAGATTAAGGCAGCAGCATGAAAGAGAATGCTAGTCCCTCCCACCTTAATATCGAATGCGTATTTATGAGTCGATAATACCTATGTGTCGTCCGCATTTTGTTTCCGACCGTCGATGATCTTTAAAGGCTAATACAGCTACAACAAGGAAAGTTTCGTGCTCAGAATTTATTGGGGTAAAGTTGTCGAAAACACTTTTTCCCCCTCGGACGTTCATCGAACCATGGTCATATGTACATATATATCAGTAAGAAAAAATGAAATCGTCGACGCAGAAATCCAAGTGGAAATCGCTAATTCCTTCCGTGATATTACATGCTCAAGCGAAAAAGAATAACTGTGTGTACTACCCAATCGTGTTCTGTTTCCTACATTCAAATGGAAATCATCGTATCTACAACACTGGTGAGTGTAAAGAGGTCAGAAGCGCGAACACCCAGTGCCTGGTATGTACGCAAGAGAGAGTAATATGAAAAAAAAAAAAANGTGTAAAGAGGTCAGAAGCGCGAACACCCAGTGCCTGGTATGTACGCAAGAGAGAGTAATATGAAAAAAAAAAAATGGGCTGCGAATCACTTTGTGATGGCCACGATGATACATGCCGCCGAAATATGCAATGTTTATTGCAAAAAAAAAAAATCAAGCACCCGAATCCATGAGTGAAAATAAAATTTGCCATTCAGCACCGATAGTAAAATGTCTCACCNTGGGCTGCGAATCACTTTGTGATGGCCACGATGATACATGCCGCCGAAATATGCAATTTTTATTGCAAAAAAAAAATCAAGCACCCGAATCCATGAGTGAAAATAAAATTTGCCATTCAGCACCGATAGTAAAATGTCTCACCGAGAGCCAGAACATGGCAGAAATTTGAAAAAATTATGCCATGTCCTAGAAAATGTTTAAAAATACACAGTTTGATGCATATATGGCGGCATGAATCCATTGCGGTATTCGGATTATCTGGTAGAATATTATCTTAGCTCACATATCATGGATCCGCGATTCTTCTAAGATGAACAAACGTTGGTAATGCTTCAGACAA
Organism: Clitarchus hookeri; assembly: GCA_002778355.1. Lineage (NCBI taxonomy): Eukaryota > Metazoa > Arthropoda > Insecta > Phasmatodea > Phasmatidae > Clitarchus > Clitarchus hookeri. The sequence continues at coordinate 127,221 of NQII01005299.1, forward strand.
GAATTTCAATTTCCATTGCCTTATTCACTGTAAATTTATCGAATAGCTGCCCCACTTCATCAATTACTCGCCATAACTCGACCAATCAATCGTTTTTGTGAAACTCTCTCCACTACCTACAACCCTTTCTACTCATAATCCTCCCATGACCACCCTTCAGCGACAGTGCCCCCAACCCCCTCGTAGTGCACTGGTAACTCATGTTTTCAGTATCTACCACCTGAGCACACCCATGTCGCCCACTTCCCAGACCTCTGGACCTCGGGACCCAGTCTTCCACCTGTTGCTGCATGCTTCGTTACCTGCCCGCCTTAAGGTAGAAGTATCCTTGCCATCTTGGATTTACGTATTTTCGTCTATAACTTAATTCTCAGAGACAATATTAAAAAACAAAGCTTGCCAGGTTATACGGAACATTTTAACTGTTATTTCGAAATTCCACTTATTTTTCTTACATGATTAGTTTCACATCTGTAAACGTAATCAAACATTCCCTAAGTATTTAATAATTTAAATCCCACTTGGGAAAATACAGGTATAATTGAAACCCTACAAATTTCCATAGATTCTTTTAGTAGTCCTGTATGTCATGTCTAGCTTTGATATTTTTATTTCTGGTCATACATTTTCATTACGAAGATTTGTGAGAAAATTCGAAGATGGAGTGGGTACTACCCCCTTAAAGTATATAGTTTATTTTCCGTGCTGTCCCAGTAGGCAGAAAATAATTTCGGCGATTGTCGCGTACGGGAGGCCATGCTCGTTCGTGTCCCTCGATACAAAAAATAACTGGCCTTTCTGCCTAAACAGTTCGTGCTGACGTACGCGCACCACGAAGTTCTGTATGTGTACAAGAGACTTCCGACCTACCTGCAGCAGGACAACTTAGCTTCCTCTACGACGAAGCTGAAGATGGAGGCCTGGCCTCCATCTTCACCCATGAGCTTTCTTTTTTTTTTCCGGATGGTTAGGAGGAAGGGGTTATTCCTCCATGTGTTTTTTTTTAGGTGGAGAAGTTATTTTTCCATCTGTCGAGTGACCTCTCGGCATGCATAGCTTCATGACTTGGCTCACCACATGGAGCAAAGTCTGCTTATCCAATATAACACAGTTGTCAGGTGCGTAGATGGAGTCGAAGGTCTCGCGGTTTTTTCTGTAGCGAAGTTTTTTACTCATCGGACAATTTACCCTTGTTATGTCTGATGGAATAATATTCTGGATCAATCTCGTGCGAGCAGGGATTGCGGGATGTATTCATAGTGTGTAGCATTTATAACATGGAGAAGCTCATTTAATATTCAGGGTAAATGATCATAAGGCGGGTCCTCGATTAAGTTTGAGACTTGTATGTGAAGTCTCAAGGTAATTTCGGAGGTGGGAAATGTCTCCACCTCAACTGAGATACGTCGATTTGTTTCTATTGCAGAGAAGATCTTTACCCGTCGGGAAAACTACTCTCGTTGCACGAAATGGCATAGTATCTGGAAGCACTTCTTGAGTGAAATGGGCAAGTGGGATTTTTTCAGAGCATCTCTATGTCTTGCATTTAACCAGCTATGATTCATTCCGGTGCTGCCTTTCATAATATGGAAGAGTAAAAGCATCCAATGGCCGCTATCAACTTCGTGTGAAAGCCATGTTTTGATTGCAATGTGCATGGGTAAGGTAGCTGGGAAATGCTAAAAGCCTTACTTGCTCTGTATGTGCATGTGCAGGGTCTGGCTACCCAACACCAGGCAGTCTTAATAATTTTTATTCTTTCGTTAATATTCTATGTAATGTTTATCATCGTGCACTGTATCATTGATGGGAGTATTTTATCGATTTTTCCTGTGATGATGTTCTCCTAGGGTTTATGAGTCGCCATCTCTAAGCTTTTATTATTTTTCACAATATGATTCTGCATGATAGTTTTCAGTGATCGCAAGCATGGCACTGCTGGTGATGTGTTGGAAATATGACGTAATTTAACACCATGTAGTGGAGCCTATCTTAGTAATTTTATCCCCTGTATTTGTTTCGGATATGTGAAACCATGTCCTGGTTCAGAAAGCTGGTGGAGTCTTCCTTCCAGCAACCGAAAATATCAGCGAATGGCATGTTGCATGAAACTTTTTCCGGAATTTCAACTAAATGTATTTGAGGGTGAAAGGGAAGTACACAACCAACCTCGTCGACCAACATTCTCCATGTTTATCGTGTATGGAAATTTTGTGTGCCCTCTCGGGAATCGAACCTGGTTCACCGAGATAGGGGCCAGCTGTCTGGTCACTGAACAAAATCAAGGCTCTGGATTTAGAGTGAATAAGGTAGGAAACTTCTGCTCCGAGTTGAGTTAGATATGGGGTCTGCCGGCTCAGAATTAAGGTCATTTTATCTTAATTGCAGGTCCTTCTGTTTTGGCTGTTGTATGTGCTCGACAGTGAAACTCATGTCATACCGAAGGGGTGGGTAAGAGAGGAAATTGCATACAAGGAGGACGCCTCCATTGATTTCGATATTTGCTTGAAGTCCGAGTTCAAGATATGAGATACGATTGTGGCCTGAGCTGTGATTCATTCGGTGTAAACATAGTAGCTAGAGGATATACCCACCTTTCTTTGGCTGCCAGACATCGGTAGAATATGCATGCATTTTGCCGTGGCAATACTTATAAAGCTATCATGTCTTGTCCATCAATTGACGAATTCTGCTGCTCGGATAGTGGGTACCTACACATTTTCATGGAAAGTGATTANTCATGTCTTGTCCATCAATTGACGAATTCTGCTGCTCGGATAGTGGGTACCTACACATTTTCATGGAAAGTGATTATGGTACCATCATATAGCACAGGAGATTATCTCATTTTCCCTCTGGCCATAAGAACCGAAGTATCTGCTCGTGGTCTTTGTGAGCTTGGAACATGCACTATCTTTCACTTTTNCATGTCTTGTCCATCAATTGACGAATTCTGCTGCTCGGATAGTGGGTACCTACACATTTTCATGGAAAGTGATTAGGTTACCATCATATAGCACAGGAGATTATCTCATATTCCCTCTGGCCATAAGAACCGAAGTATCTGCTCGTGGTCTTTGTGAGCTTGGAACATGCACTATCTTTCACTTTTGCCCGACAACAGCTATTCCTGCAACATAGAAGACAAGCTGTATTTTATTAAAGCAAGTACACGCGTTACCATAATGGAATGCATGGAACTGGCATTGCTCGCTTAGGTGTTTTGTGGCGACCTATTCAGGGAGGCGACCCTTCGAAATGTCAGAGAGGCAAAGCCTATGGTTGCGAACAGCTTCGTATGAAACTTTCGTTTTTGGTGACGATTTGCGGGAGGAGTGCGGCTCGCAAGTGCTAAAACTGCTCTTCCCACACATGCAGATTCCATTGACACCCAACACCGTGCAGGTGCAGACATGATAAAATGGTGAGAAAGCATGTATGAAAGCATGTGTGTGTGTGTGTGTGTGTGTATGTTTTCGGTCTGCAGTTACCTGATGCTGTGCAGGAGAAGGCCTGTGAAAATGCTAACACTGCTATGTGCAAACATCCCGATTATCCAACACAGTGCAGGTGCATATGTGAGAAAATTACTTGGAAGCACGTAAGCATGGATGTGCGCAGATATACAGTTACCTGGTCCCGTGCAGTCAGACCTGTAAGTAACTATTTTGACAAGAATGTTTTCGTACCTGAGGTATTTCTTTTCGTCATTACTATTCCTTTCATATAAGCCTTGAGCTATTTAAATTAACACTTAAATTATTTCGTGACATGGTTTTGCACAATTTATTTTATAGAAATGTTTCATGGCTGTTTACATACATCGAAATTTATACATATATATTACGAAATCATAAATACATAATTTCCGTTTACAATCGATACTCCAAACATTATCGAGTGACTTTCCTGCTGCATTTCTTACAACACAGAACAAAACAGAATTTTTTTCTCCATAGAGTTGACAATATAAATAAACATAGTTCTAATGTAAGACTGCAATGCATATATTTATTTGGTTGTCATTTTTCTCGTGCCTCAATATTGGTTTTCCTCAAACATGTACATACAAATGTGTTTCTGGACACTTTGTGTCACCCACGTGCTTACATTTTGCACATGCAAAAACCATTTTTCGCTGTCATTACCATTTTTTTAGCACTCTTCACTCATGCCCCTACACAGTCAGTATTTTTTTAACGTCCACTGTTCTTCCCAATCCTCATATGGCGAGCTTGTCTTTACCCCACACAGCAGGCTGCGACAAGTCGTGGTCCCATCGACGAACGGATCTATGTCAGCTTCTTCGTCTGGTAGTAGTCTATGCATCTCGCCACCGCATTCTTTGCTGAAGCGAAGCACTGTTTGCCGGACCTCTCGTAGTATCTCGCAGTCCCTGCACTAGCAATCTTCTTTAATGACGATGGTTTCACACTCATTCAAAGCCAACAGTTCGTCGGTTCTGCATGGTAGGGTTTTGTCCGGCCTGATGTCGTACACTGTAAATGTTTGACCAGCGCACTGCAGTCTGTCCATAAAATAAACTTTTTACTTTCCTTCGGCATTCGTGATGCTTGGGTTTTATGCAGGAGCCAGGATGTAGTAGAGGTGGTCATTATTCACACCATTGCAGGTTTCTATGTTTTTCACTGCACCCTCGTACCTTGGTTCGCCCAGTCAGCAATCCACACGATGGAACCTTGGTATTGCATTGGGCTAACACTTCACCATATCTGAATCGAAGGAGCTGGTGAACATCACCTCGTCCATCAAAGATCGTGGAGGTGGTGAGTTCTGGGTAACTTTGGCGGGCATCAACCAACTGCTGCTGGTGCCAATAGTTGTCTACGTGGATTCCTCATGTGCTGGAAGCAAATCATCGCATGTCGTCGAGGTGAGTGGGACAGGTGGAGCTGGTGCTGGGTAGCAGACGTGATGTAATAAGATGCATGAAGTCGGAGTTGGCCTAGTCTACAAAGTCGGTCATATTATTCACTCTGATGACTCTTCGATGATGGTGGCGGACAGGGGAGGTGATGTTCGGTAACAATTTTGCAACAAAGGTGGATGCTGTGACAGGGGCGGCTGCTAAACAAGACGTCGTACCTTGCACCAAGCACGGGAATGAGGAGTGTCCGGAACAGACGAGATGCAGACCTCGAAGTACTCTCTGCATGGCAGACAGTCGCGAATATATTCATCCTGCAGGAGGTAGGCCGTAAGTCTCTTGTAGACATACCAAAATTCTTGGTGCGCGTACTTCGGCAGGAACTCTTTCGGCAGAAAGGCTAGTTATTCTTGCATATCGAGGGTCACGAACGAATAAAGCCTCACATACGCGATGATGGCCGGAAATATTTTCTGCCCACTGGGAGTGCAAACAAACATATTCTATAACTCCAGACGAATAATAATCTGTGTACTTTAAGGCGAGCAGGTGACGAATAGAGCAGCAACAGGCAGAAGACTGGGTCCCGAGGCCTTTAAAAGCTATTATATGTATGCAAAGGAGGAGGAAAAGGAGGATGTAACAGAGGAGAAGCTAGGAAGTCTGCGAAATGGGTGTGCTCAGGTGGTAGATGCTGAAATCATGAGTTACCAGTGCACTACGAGGGGGGGGGGGCACTGTCGCTGAAGGGTGGTCATGGGAGGATTATGAGTAGAAAGGGTTGTAGGTAGTGGAGAGAGTTTCACAAAAACGATTGATTGGTCGAGTTATGGCAAGTAATTGGTGGAGTGGGGCAGCTATTCGATAAATCTACAGTGCATAATGCAATGTAAATTGAAATTCTTGTCTGAAGCATTACCGACGTTTGTTCATCTTAGAAGAATCGTGGATCCATTATATGCGAGCTGAGATAATATTCTACCAGATAATCCGAATATCGCAATGGATTCATGCCGCCATATATGCATCAAACTGTGAATTTGAAACAATTTTTAGGACATTGCATTATTTTTTCAAATTTCTGCCATGTTCTGGCTCTCAGTGAGACATTTTACTATCGGTGCTGAATGGCAAATTTTATTTTCACTCACGGATTCGGGTGCTTGATTTTTTTTTTTTGCAATAAACATTGCATATTTCGGTGGCATGTATCATCGTGGCCATCACAAAGTGATTCGCAGCCCATTTTTTTTTTTTTTTCATATTACTCTCTCTTGCGTACATACCAGGCACTGGGTGTTCGCGCTTCTGACCTCTTTACACTCACCAGTGTTGTAGATACGATGATTTCCATTTGAATGTAGGAAACAGAACACGATTGGGTAGTACACACAGTTATTCTTTTTCGCTTGAGCATGTAATATCACGGAAGGAATTAGCGATTTCCACTTGGATTTCTGCGTCGACGATTTCATTTTTTCTTACTGATATATATGTACATATGACCATGGTTCGATGAACGTCCGAGGGGAAAAAAGTGTTTCCGACAACTTTACCCCAATAAATTCTGAGCACGAAACTTTCCTTGTTGTAGCTGTATTAGCCTTTAAAGATCATCGACGGTCGGAAACAAAATGCGAACGACACATAGGTATTATCGACTCATAAATACGCATTCGATATTAATGTCGGAGGGGACTAGCATTCTCTTCCATGCTGCTGCCTTAATCGATTTTTATCGTGGATAATTAAATTCAGGCACGTGCGTTATTTTCCTGAAATGAGGCGCGTATCTGCTTTACAGATATGAGCGGTTCCTTTCATCCTCCAGTTTGTTTTATCCATATATGTATAGTTCATCGCATTATATTAGGGTACTGCGCAAATTATAGGTGCAAAGAATATAACCATGTCAATGGAATATAAAATGCTGGCACATGAAAAGGCTTGAGTATGGAAGCTAATATGTGATGTAGCTATTCGATAAGATTATGACTCGCGTAATCGTTCTGGTACATATATGGTTGTAATGTGAAAGCAATTCTTGTGTTGCGTAAATGAATTCCTGGAAATTGTGATGTGAATTCTCATGGTCATGTCGATTTCTCTCTGTATTTAATGGTGTAGGTATTATTTCCAGTGTGATTTTAATTTAATACGCTGAGATTTTCTTCCCAAACAGAGTACGGATCAGGATTATGATGGCTCGATGTTACGGTCTCAGCTTCGTATATTTATTAAAAAGTTTCGGTTTTTGCTCCACTGGGGTATTTCCTGGTTCATTTTTTACTCTGTTTTTTTTTAACTAAACTTCCATAGATGGTATATTTTGAAGATTAGTCATAATCTTGAGTAATTCCATACCACATTTGCATATGGTGGTCTTCCCACTACCCCTTTCTGTGTTTTAATGTGTGACCTTTAGATAAGTATTTTTAATAATTATTATTGAGGTTTAATGTTTATTTATTGTTGTCCTTTTAGCAATATTGTTTGCTAGGGTTTTTTAGGTATCTCAATTTATTATATAACACATTTGTTTACTGTTTCCTTATTAGATTATCTACTTGAACCAGTTGTATCATTTTGTCGGCACAAGCCGACGAAATGATACAACTGGTTTGGACAGTGAAGAGGGGGCTTCGTCTCGACCCAAGATGGACCGTATTTCAGAACATTATGTCGTTACTGTGTGAAGAATTTTTCTAAAAGCAGAAATGCTCGGTGACATGAGGTCTGCTGTATTCAGAATGTGGGCATGTTTCTTTCGCATGTTAAAAATACAAATCGCAGATTGGTCGGCAAAGTGACAACTGGAAATGTATCTCGAAACCTCTACTGGTCTACCTTCATTGCCTGCAAAGTATTATAAGCCAACATTACATCGGATATGTACTGGAATGATAATTGATGCAACACACACTGGAGAATCATCGCAGCAGAAAACTTCAGCTGTGTATGCTGTGGGCAGAGCGTTTATTCCTTATCTGCAGCGAAAGATGCTAGTGCTAATGAATCACGAAGGAATAAAAATTACACATGCGTAGGGATTTCCATCTGCATGTCATATCGATCTGAGAAGTGCTCTAAACAAGTAACTCGCACCGAGAGTTTAAAAAAGACATCTCAAACAGTATGAACGAGCTGCACCATCCTATGATGCAATGCATGTCTAGCAACTCATCCTTCCTATTTGTAGTTTTCAGCAAAGGCCTGTCCCAATGAAACTTCGACCCGCAAATCAGAAGCTACGCCAACCAATTCGCCCTATCCCGTATTACAACCTAAGCAAATAAGTTGTGAAACGAAGCCGAATGTTAATGGATTTTCCTGAAGGAATCAGCAATCAGAGGTCTTTTGAAAAAGTTTGTTGTTCCAAATCTGATAACTTCGACAAAAAATGTTTGTATATTTCTGACCTGAATGAAACCAAAATTCAAAAAACCAACTTACAGATGAGGTGGGGAATTACTGAGCCATTAAATATAAAATATGGTTGAAATGCAGCTATAATAAATGCGATGTACACAAAAATAAATAAATCACGATGTCGAACTTACCTGAGTATAATGTGGATGATATAAAAGCCAGTATTGAAAAAAGAGTAAAAAATGTATGCCTCGAGAAAGAAGAAATTATATTGAAGGTATATGGTTGGACACTCGATATGGTGGATTATCTGCAGGTGATAACATATATGATAGTTCCACACAAAATATGGAAATCTCCATCATCGGTGAAGATTATACACATAAAAAATTATCCACAGTTCGCGGTGTCACAATTAACATTCGGTTTTCACAGAGTGGTTATACACAAAGGGTCCTAGGCATGTTAGAATGCTATGAATCGGCAATAATGATTTCTTTAAGGAGCCTACCGTGTTGGGAAGAAGTTTATATCTGGGTTTCATACCTATACCCCTCCACATTACCAATGCTTACGATAAGAACGAATGCTGCACTCATCACCAGGTGCAACAGTGAATGTGTCTTCATCTTCCACGATGAACCACAAGATATCCATGACACCATGGACGGATATATAGGTAGCTAGGTTTATGCTATGCAGCTTAGCTTGATAGAGGTCTTGGTGAGAGACAAATCATCTCAGTAGTTGACTATACCTGGAATAAATATTATGGGGACGTTAGTCGTGTGTCCAGCAGAAGCACCAACGATTTCTTCAGATGGGACACCTGAAGCAGCAGCACCGCCATTGAAATCTTCAGGTATGACATCGACAGTGCCATCAACTGCTTCGTTTGAAACATCTTCGCCATTTTCGACTGAGGCGACTGTAACTTCGGACGAACTGACATCACCATTTCTTACTGCAACATCTGTTTCTTCAGCTGTACGATCCAAGTCTTTGGCTGACCTGCCTCTGGCAGAGTTCGGGTCATCGGCTGTATCTCCACTGCCAAATAAAACTTATCCCTGCAGCTACTGTGACAAAGTATTTTAGCATCAACAGACTGCATGGCACCATGAATTTCATGGCTGTATGAACAATCCCAACCGCATTTAAAATCTCTGTTTACGGTCCTGTAACTGAGAATTCTCGCGGCTTCCGTTGGCTGTGTGTTGGACTTTAATTTAGTTCATATGGCTCATTTACCAAAATTGGTGGTGACCAATATGAACGACGAACGTCACACCTCAACACCAGGAAAAACCTCTCTTTCCATGCAGATATCTTAATCACTAGTTCCTGCTCTTTCCGACGAGATGACAGACGAATCGACTGGGTATGCTAGTGTATCATCTACAGAACTTTCAGTGGCATATCAGTGTCACTTCTGCTGGAAGGACTTTGCGTTGAAGCTAACTGCATGGTGGTATGAATTGCACTAGTACCCGCATAGTTGGTTTCGTGTTTAACGAATTAGATTTGCAGGTGATATTTATAAAGATGAAAAATTTATGCAGACGAACGTAAATTATTTTGTATTAATATATTTCAATAAATGAAAAACAAATATTTAATTATTTTACCTCTAAATTGTTTTCTACCTGTTATAAACATATTTTGATAAAACAATCATTATGTTGCAAATATTTTTTTTTATTTAGCTAATCACTATGCCTATAGTTGGCTGTAGGACTTATACATGCATACATTCCTGGAGCTAGGAATGATGCTTGCAAACTGAATTTTACGAACCTGGCCCTAAGAGATCGCAAATGACATACGCATATGCCTATAAATACGTGCATGCATACAACCCGATTTGTAAAAACTGAGGTTTGTTGCATACTTAATTAAAACAAATATAAAAAATCAATGTGGGCATAGACACATACTCTGATTAAAGATTCAGGCCCAAATGAAAAAAATACAAACTCTATGATAAATCGCAAGCCTTTTAATGTTCTTCAAATGCAAGCAAACATAAATTTACAATAAATTATTATAAACAAAATATTTTATTCGGAATAGTTCTTGCATGTATCATGAGTGATGGTATGGCCTAAACCAATAATACAATGGTTATATGATAATGAAAACATCAATCATTTTTATAGAAATATATATAGATGGTAATTGTAACAAAAAAAATACTGGTATGAGGAAATGTGCTAGGATCGATTTGGACGATTCGTGTATGAAATTTAAATGGGTGTGGGTGGTACGATTTGTCTCGATTTTTATACCTGGTTAGCATGGTGGGTTACATTTTATGATCATCGATTTTTAGAATTTTTGCCCAGGGTTGGTTTGTGGGAAGGGGGTGAGAGGGTTTGGTGAAAAGGAAGGGAGAGGTGGTAGGTTTTTCAAGGGAGATGTGGGCAGGAGAGGGGTTGGTGATGGAATGATGAGTGGGGGAAGAGGGTTGGGAAGGTGGATGATGAGGGGATCGGTGGTGGTGTGTGGTAATTTTTTATTATTTTTATTGGGATAGTAATTTATTAAAATATTATTTATTAAAATAATTTCTATTAAAATTTTTAATTTAACTGATTTATAGAGTTAGGGGTTGTCGGGGGGGAGGGAGTTTAGGTAGGACGAACATCTTACATAGCATCGAGTCATACCTGTGACACCAAACATGATGGTGCACAGCTCCGACCAACATGGTCGCCCTGGCTGTGACTCCTACCAAGATGACTGCTTGCGACGAGCCCTTGCTGTGACGCTAACCAAGATGGCGGACAAATCCTGAATCCTGAAGAATGATGAATGTGCCAAAAGTCCCATAACATACTACTTATTCTTATTTCCTAAATTCTCTTTAACAACATTATAATTTAACACAAGCGTAGCATCGTCACTTAAAATTTCACAAATATTAAAATTATAATCATTCCCCTTTTCATTTAAATCTATGGGGTTCCCAAAACATACTGTAAGGCCTTGCGGAAATGCAACAAATTAATTTGACTTATTTCTTGATACTATAGTGACCTCACAATTTTCATCAACTCTACGCAGACTGGACCCCACTGCAAGAAATTCGCCTAACTCCTATGGCTCAAAAATTAAATCTCTTCCCTTCAATTCCTTTATTCTCACAACACAGCATTTAACCTCACTACATGGGGGTCTATCATCACTTGTGTCCCTGACACACAACTGAATGCCATAAAGGCTTAAATCCACAACATCAATACTCCCATTCGTTTCCTCGCGAAAGTAAGAAATTGCGAGATCTATAACTCATCCCAACTTACCTGGTGACCCACCAATCATGTCATCTACTCCTGCGACTTCCACTACCCCATGCACACGATCACACTATTTAGGGGAGTCTTTTATACGCGCTTAAGCTTAACTACTACTGAATCATGAGTGTATCATTCAGTATGTGAGTTAGAACACACCTGGTTCTGAGCCCCCCCCCCCC